>JADLZL010002009.1:0-197259 GCA_015844335.1 Chrysopogon serrulatus
GCGTCCACAGCCACCGCAGGCGACGAGATGGTAAGATCTGGAGCCCTCATTCTACGTTCCTGCTTCTCGAATCGTTTGCTGCGTCCGTGCTCGTGCAACTGGGGTTTAGCTGGGAAGGTTTGTTCACTAGTGGAGGGACCGGAGCGGCAAGGGCGTAGGTCGCCGCAGCGTTGAGTTAGCGCGGCGATGGGTGAACACCTGGCTTGAGGCAGGCTGCACTCGAGACAGCTAGAGAGCTCGTGCTGAGATCGATGTTTAGGTGGAAGAAGTTGAATTGGATGGGCCTTGCGTCATTTTTTTTCTTGGTTGTCAACAAAAAATGTTTGGGCGAGTGGAGGGTTTCAACCCCTTGTCCCCAATTGACCAAAGGGCTCGCTGCTTCTGACTAAAGGGAGTATAGTGGATTTGTGATTGTATGGTTACGTGAGGATCTATTGTTGAATGTTTCTTATTCTTTCCAGGTTTTGCGAGTCCCCTTTCCCTCAGGATTTAATTGTTCTGGATAAAAACTTTGTTAGGTCTGGTAGATCCGTACTCTAGAGTGGATATAACTGCTTTTTATACCTGTGCATAACTTTGCGGTTTTCTGTCTATATTAATGTTTGATGTGCCACGAGAATGATGTTGTCACTGGTTTGTAGATAGGTATGGGACTATTGGTCGATAAATATGCATTAGCTGCTTTGTTTGATTATCAGGCAATTGCTGATTGACAACACAGCATCATTCCGTTTGTTTCAATGTTTAGTGAAGTTATAAACTTTGTATTTAAGCACCTTTTGTTATCTCTCCAGGGGGGTTTCGTGAAGACAAAAGACCAATGCGTACTTCAAGCGTTTCCAAGTGAAGTTCAAGAGAAGGCGTGGTATGTTTAGTCTGCTCTCTTGATGCTTGCATTTTTTTTTATTTCCTGTGTTTGATATTCTGTTTCTTTTGGCCTTATTTGCAGCTGGCAAGACAGACTACAGGGCCAGGATAAGGCTCATTAACCAAGACAAGAACAAGTACAATACACCAAAATACAGATTTGTTGTCCGATTTGTATCCTTTGATTCCTTCTGTTCTTTCATCATCTGGTTTCTGTCTATTAATATGGTACTTTGAGCTCTAGAGGTATATATTGTATCTCTTAACTATATGTCCTTAGACCAACAAGGACATTACTGCACAAATCATATCTGCTAGTATAGCCGGTGATATGGTTCTTGCTGCTGCCTACTCACATGAGTTGCCACGATATGGTCTTGAAGTTGGTCTGACCAACTATGCAGCTGGTAATTTTTTCCTCTGGAAATGAAGTGTAAACTGCATATTATACCTTAATGTATTTATATGTTCTAAACCAACTGCTTACACCCATCTTGTAGCCTACTGCACTGGCCTTCTGTTGGCTCGCCGTGTGCTTAAGATCCGTGGTTTGGATCAGGAGTATGAGGGCAATGTTGAGGTAAAATTTGGCCAAAATTTTAATCTTATTTTATTGTTATTGTTTTTTTTTTTTGTTGATGTTGCATTGGTTGGGCTTTATCTATTTTTTCTTTTCATTCATCAGGCCACTGGTGAGGACTTCTCTGTTGAGCCAGCTGATGAGAGGAGGCCTTTCCGTGCCCTTTTGGATGTTGGCCTTGTCAGGACTACAACAGGGAACCGTGTCTTTGGTGCCCTCAAGGTATATATCTTCCTTAGCTCATAAAAAGACAATCAGTTTTTACATGATTTTGCTGTATATGTATATATCTTCCTTAGCTCATAAAAAGACATGTCATCTCTTATTGTGACTGCATCTTTCTATCTTTCTAACATTTGCTGTATTTTGTTGTTGCAGGGAGCTTTGGATGGTGGCCTGGATATTCCTCACAGTGAGAAGAGGTTTGCTGGTTTCAAGAAGGATGACAAGCAGCTGGATGCTGATACCCACCGCAAGTACATCTACGGTGGCCATGTTGCTGACTACATGAAGGTGAGTTGTGCTTGCTGCTTATTAGCTTATAACATAATAAGCTCATTTCCTTTGTTCCCTTGTGATAACTGTGATACCTAATCTGTAAGTTCAATTCTGAAATTGTTTACTGTTCTACATCAGGACAATATTAGACTAGAATCTCATTGATTTCATTGTTCCTTTGCTCCTTGTCCCAGAACCTTGCTGAAGAGGAGCCAGAGAAGTTCCAGGCTCACTTCAGTGAGTTAAGAAAGGAATTGAGGCTGAGGACATGGAAGCTCTGTACAAGAAGGTCCATGCTGCGATCCGCGCCGATCCTTCTGTGGCTAAGTCAACCAAGCAGCCACCAAAGGAGCACAAGAGGTATGCTAACTACCGGCGTTTTTTTTTTTATCTTATACACCATAATAATTCTATTATTTGCTCTGCCCTGACCTGCATTCTGTTTGTTTCAGGTACAACCCCAAGAAGCTGACATATGAGCAGAGGAAGGCCACCCTCGTTGAAAGGCTTAACCAACTCAACTCCTCCGGTGGCGCTGATGACGAGACGAGTAAACTTTAGGCCCATCAAATTAGTGCTCTCTTATGTGGCGATCAGTACTTGTGCTATGGCATTTATCGTTACCTGTAGTCCTGCAACAGGCATTTTTGTTTAAGTTTGGCGATGTGAACAAAGCTGTTTCTGTTAGTTTCGAGCTGGAGTTCTGGATATTTACTCTCAATATTAAAATGCTGCCGTTTGGACATGTTCCTTCTGAGCCCTTGTCACCACCGTCCATTGTTACCCTTCTCATGTGACAGGTTTCAATTTTATTTCATGGTTGATTAATTTGGTTCTGTTACCTAATGTCATGTTGGCTAGGTTTTACATATGACGCCAATCGATCAGGAATGGCGTTCATAGGGACATAACCATTTGGCTTGAGCACTGGGGCTATTTCATTTGGTTGAGTCGCCCCTGATTCAGTTGCGAACGCAATCCCTGACACCGCCATTTCTGCTGCACCTTGTGCCGTGGGCTTTCGTGGCTTCTATCGACTATCATTAGCTGCAACAGCATCTGAACAAAGATATTGTTTCTGCTAGTCCTATCTCGGAGGAAATTCAGGTGATGCCTGAATAGTATTCCCTCGGTCCTAAAAAGAATACAATTGTCACATTTTCAAGGAGTTAAATGCTTTAATGTTTTCGATGTTTGACTCTGATTATAAAAAGGTAGAAACATTTATGATATAAAACAATTACCATTAAATAAGTTATGAAATGTTAATCAACCATTGACATCTGTGAACGATTGGTTTGTTACTATTAGTAATGAAAAAAAATGTAGGGGGTGGGGGGAATCCATCTGCGAGCAGCCGAGGCCGAGTGATGGCTGAGCGCTCGTGGTTGTTTTATGTCAGATATTAAACTTTGTTGAATTAGTATCACTAGGTATACTATCAAATTGGTATCACTAATATATTTTCATTTTGCAATATTTTCATAGGATAATATACTTATTTTATATATTATAGAATTCATGCAAATTAAATTTAAAGTTTGACTAACTTTACACTGAAATCTGAATTGGTCCGTCTGTGTTTCAATAATTTGACTTGCACGGTGAGTATTGTCTTATTAATTGATCCGTGTTAAGCTTTGTGCCGATGCCGGGTGCAGGAACGGGGTTTGTGTTTCCAAAGGGCACTCTTGTTCACACTAATGGAGTATAAAATATAAAATATTAGTCTATGAAAAAGGATGTCAGGTGAACTAGACATATTTAAGGGTGGAAGCAGTCAGCAGGCTTAATTTCCTTAGAACTAGATATTTTAAGGGTGATTCTCTCTAGTTGAGTTGCTGAAATTTGAAAGTTTGGCTGGAGTTATGCCGCTGTGTGAGTTTGAGACACAACAATGTACCAGCAGTATAGCAAAGAGTAGAGAACGGAAGGTTACACTTTGCTTGCACACAAAGCCTAGTATTATCCCCACCACGCCAGTTACAGTGGGAGGAAGCTGACTCGCAGAAGCATCCTCTTTTCCTCCGTCCTTCTCCAAATCGATTTACTTCCGCAGAAATGTTTTCAACCTTTGAATATGACACCTTTAAAAGGTTGGTAGACGCGACAGACAATCTGCTTGAATCAGCAGGATCCTCATCCTTTAATTATTTCCGTTATTTGACAACGATTTCTTTTGTTAATCCCACAAAACTCTCTTGTACAGAATCCTAATCTAAACTACTGCAGCTTCTGCGCATGTGTTCTCTGATACAGGCTACAACTAAATCTACAAAACTGGATGTTTAATGGTACAGCTCCGAGATCCGAGTTTCACTTGAGAAGCCCAAGCAGGCCACGGACGAATCATAAGCAGAACATCATGGATCCGAAGTAAATTTTCCTAGACATCATGGACCCGAAGTAAATGTTCCTTTCTCACTGCTTGAGTGAACTTACAGGTCATCCTCCATCAGTTCATCAGGGAGATGTACTTTCTCCATTGCAGACTGCCAAAGATCAGACAAGCAAGTCAGATTTAATTATTCCTCTGTTCCAAAATCTAGTCCATTTTAGTTTTTCCCTAAGTCAAACTTATCTAAGTTTCACCAAGTTTATAGGAAAATGCAACATCATCTACAATATCAATTTAGTTCATTAAATCCATCATGATATATTTCTAAATTTCATATTGTTAGATGTCAATATATTTCCAATAAACTTGGTCACATCTATAGAAACTTTACTTGGGATGAATCAAAACAACCTATATTTTGGAACAGAGTGAGTAAATCGCAAATGGCCTCCATATAACATGAACAGTACAATACTGATAACAGATGAATATTTCACTTAAGGGCAGTAACATGAACAGTACAATACTGATAACAGATGAATTTCACTTAAGGGCAGTTCAACTAGTAATGGTTGCCTCACCACAGTATGAAGATACAAAGATATGAAAAGAAAAACAGGGTGGATAGCGGTAGGAGGGATATGGAAAATGGGATTGTGTTTTATACCTTAATTATAGCAAGATCAGCTGCAGGAGGTTTCAAATCCAGGGCAATGCCAAAGCAGAAAACAGCTTTGTCAAGAATATTGAGTTGCTTGTAAATCTTTCCCATCAGTGCATACATACTACTCTCATGAGGTGCAATCTCCTTTAGCCGCTCCAACTCATCCAGAGCTTCTTGATACTTCTGAAGACCTAGAAGGATTAAGGCCTTTTGATACTTGGGCAGTGGATTCTTCTTATCAGCTGCTATAGCTTTCTCCATCATTTCCAATGCCTCCTCATCCCTCTGACAAGTTTGAATCCAGACAGAAGGTTTAATTAATCATTGCCCAGTTAAGATTTTGAAGGGGAAAACAGAAATAGAAAAGTACTCCATCCGATTCCATATGTAAGTAGCTTTTAGACTACAACAACCTATATTTGGAATCAGAGGGAGTAGTCTATCATTGTCGATCATATGAAATCAACCTTGAGAGAATGCAACGCCATCCCAAGATAGCACATGAGAACAGAAGAGCGAGGATTTATCTGAAATGCCCTTCTGAAATGATGCTCAGCAAACTCAAACTTTTCCTGGCGAAGATACACCACCCCAAGGCCATACCAGGCATTGTAGTGCCTTTCATCTACCTGTAGTGCACATCGGTAGAATTTGATACTATTCTCATAATCCTCCAATGCAGAATACCTACAGTTTCAAGGAATGGGGTTCAATTACAAGTTTTGAAATGATTGTCTTCATGAATTTTCAGGACATAACTTCAGATTTGCACCAGTTATAAGATCTGGAGCATGAAAACAGAAAGATATAGAATATTTAGGAGAGCCAGAACATACTCATGACCGCATAGAGTGTGAGCATAAGCAAATCTTGAGTCAAGCTGTACCGAACGTTGAAAATTCTTCAAAGCCGTCTCATGATCTTTCCTCAAGGCAAAGCAATTGCCCACTGCACACCTGTTGCACATTCCAGACAGATATATTAGAAAATGAAACGGGAGGACCCAGCTTTCCCACCAAAGGCTTATGATTGTCGCCTAGACTGCATCTAAATAGTCAAACAAAGAACCATAACCTAACCCCATGAAATCCACCCCCGCAGGGTCCCACAAAAAAACAAGGGAAACAATTGTCACTTTTGAGATAAAAATGCATACCATGCTTGAGGAGATAGTCGATCAATGGAAATAAGCTCTTGAGCAAGGTAGCTTAGTCTCATTTCCTCTTTCAGATGCTGCATAAGAAGCATGTGAGCTTGGAGATAAATGTGCCAATAAATGTATCCAAGCCCAATGCACTGATTCCACTTACGTAAAGAACAGTAGAATAGATGTCCATTCCATCCAGCGTACAAGGCGATAGTCGGTGTGCCAATTCAAAGAAGTGATCAGCTTCCAAATAATCAACTAATTCGAAATATGCCTTACCAACCTGCACAATCGACCAAAACGAAGATAAGCCACAAGCATTTGCTTGACTATAATATATGATATGGACAATGTTTAAGGGACTTATCACTTGCATTAACAAAGGTTGGTGCTAGAGTTTTAAGTTAACAAAAAAAACTGCCAATTCCAAATTGACTCAAAATGCTGATAAAGAGCAATAGAGACTTAAACTCCTAACGATTAGAGACCACAGATCATTATGTCATCAGGTTCACAAAAAAATAATTTATAATTTCTGATACAAAGGAAGAAAACAAAGTTGCCTACAAAGTTTACATGTTAATTTGCTGGCAAAGATGTACTCCAGCTAGTAATGTCATAAGCAGTTCTTTCATTACAAGAATAAAAAAGCATTTTTTGAATTCTCCAATCATCTTGCATTGGCTTCACCTGGCATAGAACCCATCCAGTGTTAAAATGCGACTCAGGGAGTTTTCTGTAGACTTCCAATGCTTCCTGAACAATTAATATTGAAATCAGATTAGTGGTATCACTGGGTACAAGGTCACCATCTTTACGTAAACACCATATATATCATACCTGGCACTTAAACAGGCAAGAAAGCCTAAAACCTTCCCCGAGTGTTCGGAAAAGTCCCAATAGCTCCCTAATACCAAGTGCCACTTTAGAGTCTTGCTCAAAGGATCTTCCATCACATGATGAAGTTCCTGATATATTGTCTGTCCACATTTCATCAATGACTTCATATCTACTTCCTAAATTTAAAAAGAATCACCATTCATAAAGACGGTTGAGCAAAAAATGCTCATCCATAACTGACACCTAATGCAAAAGGTCAAAACAAAAAAGAATACATTTTACGAAACAATATTGTATCAAAGCAAAGGTAAAAGCATTGGAGATAATCTAGTCACAGGGCAATGGAGACATTTAGTAGTCTAAATGCCAGGGTTACCAAAACTGGATTTTATGGTAAAAAAAAAACTCTTTACTTCACTATTTGATCCTAATAATGACGTAGTATTTAAAGTATGAATACGAAGTTCATTTTCCAAATCAGCATAAGAAGAAATCCCTATATTAAGTACCATAGGTGAAAATACATTTGTTAGGCAGTTTCATGCTTGGTTATTAGCAAAACAGTATCCTGAAAATTTTGCAACTTGGTATCATAACTGAAACTACCCAAAAAAAAAAAAAAAAAAAAAAAGAAAAAGAAAAGAAATGACAACCATATATATATGGCAGAATAAACAGCAAAACAATACTACTACCAAATATGATGACATAAATGTCTAATGTAAACTAATAATTGATAATAATATCAAGTAAAATATGCCAATACATCATGATCACTGCTATATAAAAGTACACCAATCAAATTTGCCTACATTTATTCTGAAATCTGATGAATCATCCACATTGAAATGATAATCACCTTCATCAAAGTTTTCTGTAGCCCGTGGTTTTCCTTTCCTAACTTGCACGGAACGTATGGCTGTTGAACACAATTTTGATGGTGTGGACGAGTTTACTCGCAATTTACCTGACGAATGATCCGTTCCATTCCCTCCAAATTGAGAGGTATTTGAATTTGAATTTGCTGTTGACTCTTTAAGTCTTGCACTTCTTCGAGGCTGCATTGAATCACTATTAAACAACCTTCCGGAAACCTGAAAAATGTCTTCAATTCTAATATCACCAAAAGTGGCGGAGCCAGAATGATGCATCAGGAACCATATAAATACAATTGTGCAATGTAAATATGCAAATAATTGTATTCTGATAAGTAGCTGGTTTAGCCTTGTTTTATCCATGTAAATGTGCAATAATTGTATTCTGATAATTGGGCAATAATTCTAATATCAAAGACCCCAACCTTCTTTAGCCTTGTTTCATCCATGCATTTCCTTCTATGTGGCTGGTGTACTCCATTAGCTTTCTGCTTTGTGGGAGCATCGCCACTAATTGTATTCTGATAAGCATGGGCATTCCGATTGAGTGGTGGTGGCATGATACTAGAAGTCTGCAATTAAGTAAAATGGAACTCAGGCGACAGAAAAATAATATCATAACTGAAGAAATTAAGTCGTTAAGCACAACCGACTCAAAATTGTGTAAAACATTAAGACAACATAATTCCCTCGGTGCAATAGAAAACCAACTACTATGAACAATGATTATGATCGACCAAGAAACAGTGCCACACAGCTCTATATCCTCAGAATGTTGTTTACAAGACATGGATGATAGATATTTCCTAAGGGCGTACTCGGTGTCTTGTGTGGGATCTGAGGAAGGGAATTCTAGGCAGCCATTACTTTGCTTATTTTGCAAGGAGGCCGATTGGAATCCAGAACGTCCAGAACAAGTGGAGACTCTACCACTGTGCCAGACCGACCCTTCTACTCCCTCCATTCCAAATTGCAAGTCATTGTGGACTAGACATAGTGTATCTGTAGATGCATAGCAAAAGCAATGCACCTAGAAAAGCCAGAACAACTTACATTTTGGAATGGAGGGAGTACATTATTGCAAGGAAAAATATTTTCTTTAGAAAAAGGTAGATGGGTCAGGATAGATGAACAAAACAAGAAAATTCTGGGGTCAGGCCAATTCTTGAAGGTCTAAAACAAGCCATCTGAGCCAGTGTCAAATAATTGAAAACATAAAAGACACCAAGGTCTAAAACAAGCCATCTGAGACTGTCAAATAATTGGAAACATAATAGACACCAAGATACCAGTGCTTTTTAACATGGTTCTACCAACTGCTGATTACATTTAGTCTCCTATTAGGTGCAAATTGTCAGAAAATCTGAAGTGAAGAATCAAACATGTTGTACTGACCTGTGCTGCAGTTGGTGATGGGGTGTCAAACTGTGCTACATTAGAGGTTGAACTGTTCTGCACATGCAATGTAGTTGGTCTGGCATGAGGATAGCCAGGTACTTCTGCTAGTGCTATGTTGTTAGCATGAAGCTGTTTGATTTGCTTAGGACTAATATCCCCAAGACTTGCAGAAACACTGGATGATAGAACCCAATTTTCATTGGTGAAGTTTGACTTCATCAGAGTGGACGTGGATGTGTGTTCCTGCTGGAGACGTAGAGCAGTTGATTCACTAAAACACTCATCGGTATCTTCAGCAATACCTACAAGATGAAGACACATTTTTAATGTATGTTTATGACTTCAAACTTTAAGTGAGAATGACTCCTTGCAAGCAAAAAGCCAAGGCTTAATGAACCATAGTGTAACTTCTACAGTATGGCAAAAGGAAATACGGCCCACCAGGAATGAGCTAGTAACAACAAAGAACAAACACCAAGCTAATTGAAGATGATTGAAATCCATTCGGATAGAGAATTTTCCACAGTAATGCTCAAGTGCTCTGATTTTACAGGAAGAAACATCAGCAATAGATGAGGAAATGTCCATGAAGGCCATATTCAAATCCACTAGATGTAGCATATTCAGGAATGCACATTCTGCAACATTTCTATTTCTACACCTTTCAAAAGTTAAGATTAAGATATGAGGCAATACTTCATGCAACTAGTTCTAATATATCACAATTAGTATAGACCTACCACAGAACTTCATATATGGGTGTAAAATGAACCAACCTAATATACACAATTCCTCATATGCCGCCCATAAAAGAGGATCTAGAGTCAACGCTTGTGTAAATTGTTCAGCTGCAGCTGAAATTCTGCCTGTGCACCTGCACGCAGTTGAGATAAATATTATAAACTCTGAAAAAAATATAATATGCAGTAACATGGATCCAGTAAACCATGAATAATAAACCTGTAAATCACTCCAAGGAGGTAGTGTCCTGTTGCTCCACCTGGAACCTGCAGAAGTACGAAACTAATGCTAGAAACAAGCTAACCCAATAAAGGAATTAAAGCAAACAAAGATGTGATTGATTTTATTTTCTCACTATCTACACCCTTGTAGAATCAGTAAGCAACCTCGGCTGAACGTCCAGAAGAAAGGGAAAAAAGAGAGAGAAAGCCTCAAGCGGATCCATGTGGTGCAAGCATGTACCTTGTAATACTAATGCTTCTCTCATATATATAACATAAAAAACCAGAGTTTCTGACAATAAAGGGGAACGGACATACATACAGCTTTGGACTTGGCAACAAAATTGGTATGAATAATAACACCGCAGGCAAAATAAAACAACCAGGCTAGTATTATTTTTAAGGAACCATGAAATGTTCTCACTGCACTAGTTATGGAATTTCTAGTTCACAAACCAACAAGCACGTCATGCACCACCCTTTATTCAAAACTGGAACCCCATAAGGAAACTAACTATTGGTATAAATATTTTATTTTCAAACTAATGTAGTGCTGCCAGGTCCCACTTGAATATTGTGCTGTTAATATAGTTTATTACTGAGTGAAAAATACCTTGCTGCTACAATACCACCACACTGCCTTCTACACAAAAACAGAATCACTCAAGTTTTCACACACCAATTTGTTGCACAAAGGCCAGTGGATGAGATATTTGCATAAACAAATCCTATTAAAATATGATGTATACCTCCATGTTTGGTTCATGGACTGGACATAGAGTTTCTTCTGCTTCACGCAAGAGGTTCATTCGAAAGCATGATGTAGCAAACAGGTACCGGGACTCTGGCAGCTTCTTCCCTTCATATCACATCAGAAACAAAATCCATAAATCATCCAAACTACTTTCATATAATATCTGAAAAATAGTATGGGCTCAGTTGTTACTTGGTGAGCATATGCAATTACCTTTCAAAATGTGGTATGCAGCATATGGCTGGTTGTTGTGGAGGTAGCAGGTCGCTAGCAATTGCACATTGGTCTGTGAAGAGGTAGAGCAAGAACATTTAGAGCACACTGCTATGTTGCAAACTGACTTAAATTTTTTTAAAAATAAAAAATAAAATAAGATTTCTCGTGAGCAAGAACTACTAATTGAAAAGAAATCCTTTTTATAGTAAAGCAGGCACAGGATTCAGATTAATCAGTGAGGTAACATCCGCTAAAAAATTGAACACATACACATGAAGCACTAAACACACATTCAAGTTGCGTTGATCTTCATCCCACAAGAGGACCCATGAACCACATCAAGAATCCAAATTAAAATTAAAACCCACACTCTCAAGTAATTATAAGGTTAAGAAAAGAAAAAAGGGGTGACCATGTCCTGTAAGAACATAGGATTCAAGCAACTGAATACCTTGGAATGAGCTACAAATACTGTCCCCGAGATTCTGATAAGGAAAAGAACACTCAGTCATAACTCGTCACTATAACATTAGCCCATTAGGCACTGACATCAGTAGAGCTTCTACCAGTGAAATTGCCTAAAAAATTTAGGCAGAAAATCACCCTCTCCAGTCAAATTCACTATGAACCCTAGATGAAACGCACAAGATACTCCAGTTCAAATTCACTATGAATCCCACAACAGTTATAGGTAGTCATTCTAATTCAAGCCTAGATAAGCCATAGACCCAAATCTCACACTCTACTCCTAATGCAACCCTAACCACTTAAAAAAAAAACACAACAGGCTACTAAATCGAACTGAACAGCGGAGTTGAGCCCCCGCGCTCAAATCACTGCCTCGAGCCCGATCCGAACCCCAGACGTACCATTCCCCACGCGCAATCGCACCGAATCGAGCCGCACTAGCCTCGCTGAGGAGCAGGGAGAAAAGGGGGCTTACCTCGGAGGGGAACTGCGCGCAGAGGCGCTCGCAGAGGAATATGGCGTTGCGGTGCATGAAGAGGCGGAGGCTGCTGTGGACGCGGTCCACCATTAGGGTTTCCATCGCCGCCCGGCGGCGGCGGCGAGCGCGGGCGGGCGAGTGCGGTGGCCGAAGCGCAGGCCGCAGGACGCAGGTGCAGGAGGGGAGGTCGTTCGAGTGGAGAGCGGCGGGCACACGGCGGCGGCGGCAAAGCAGAGGGACGGGCGACGGCGGTGGTCGGCGCCGAGCTGCCGACGGCCGAGTACGGGAGTAGAGCGCGGACAGCAGGCCAAATTGGGCCTTTGCGGACTGAGCAGGCCAAATGGGATATCCCCGTCCAAAATGTGATACCGGAAAAGTTCACGCCCGCTGTTCCAAAAAAAAAAAAAAAAAAAATTCACGCTCCCGTGCGTTCTCGCCTCTCTCTCTCTCCAACTCGCCGACTGCCGCCGACTGCCGCCGCCGCCACCCTACGTCAGGTGCCCGGGTCTTCGCCGGTGAGGAGCACCCACCAGGTATGCACACCCCTTCTCTCTCCCTTCCTGCCTCGCGAAACCGACCACCCGAACCCTAATTTAAGCTATCTGCCTATATGTTTTATAGTATATTTATCTGGCTATCTGCCTATCTGTATTCGGACCTGATCTAATTAACTTCGGATATTTGTTTTCCATTAGTTCCATGCTCCTTTACTGGGCGCCGCCTTGTTTTTCGAGTTTTGCCTGGTTCATCGCGTAGCATGTGTAATACTTCGCTTGTTTTTGCTCCAGGTTTCTGCTGAGAAATTTCAATTTGAAGATGGTTCAGCTGTTTTTGCAAGTGCCGGTAGAATATGGTAGTGTTATTACAGTTGCCGTGGAAGAGAGGAAATCTCTTTGGCGCAATGTTGAGTCCATAATCAAGTCAGTTACAAAATCAGCAGGCAGGTATGAAGCTCGGTTGTGGCTCTGCGCCACTGTCTCATTGGTCCATTCGCTCAGTCAACGTGGCCAGAGGGACCTGTTTCTCGATCTCTTAGAGATGAAGAATTCAGGCGTGATGTCGCTGCTCGCTTGCTGCAGATGATTTTCGATAAGAAACCCAAAATGGTCGGGTCTATTCTAGCAACAAAAGGCCATATATTGGAGGAGTTTTTCCGAGGTAATTTTCCTAAGAGCTCAAAAATATTTGTATTTTTTTCTGTTACTCAAATACATCTTGTTTTGCTTTATTTATACGCCAAATAAATTGCTTATTTGAAACATGTTTGCCAAAAATCTGTATAAAATAGGCCCGAACTCAGTAGTCTCAATTTGAAATTGTGCTGGCTGTAAGGACTATTATGTTGTAAATGGCATACCGTTGACCCTATTTCAGTGTTTCTGTCATGAAAATTTGCTAACATGGAATTATGGAAATTAGTAACATGGGCAACTACATCATATTCGTGTCTCAGCCTATTTTTAATTATCTCTAGGTACGACCTACATCTCTGAATTTGGTGTGGATATGTAGTGCTGGAGCTTGTCATGAAACTTCTTGACATAATTTACATATGCCTATGTTATGCTTGCTTACTTAAGTCCCCAGCAAAATTAATAGGGCCTTTTTGTCCTGAGCACGCTTCGGTGCCTTTGTCCTGACTGCTTTAGTAGTCCGTCAGTCAAGTAATTAGGTGTGATATAGTTTAGTCTCTGTTGAACTGTTACCATGTAGCAGGAATTGGCTGAGATTCTATTTGGGGTGTCATTCATTGCTTACAATTTACATGCCCTTATTACTATCTGCAGGAAACCCAAAAAGGATAATGCAGTGGTTTGGCCACTTCGCTGTTACTGGGGAATCCACACATAAAAAAGGAGCAAAGGCACTTTCTCAGTTTGCATTTGTAAATCGTGACGTGTGCTGGGAAGAACTTGAGTGGAAAGGCAAGCATGGGCAATCTCCAGCCGTAGTTGCTACCAAGCCTCACTATTTTCATGATCTTGATGTTCTCCAGACAGTGGAGAATTTCTTGGAATATGTCCCAGATTTTTGGTCTTCTGATGAGCTTGCTAATTCTATTAAAGATGGTGAAATACTGCAAATCGATGCAGAGTATTTTGTAGATCAATTTTTGTACTTGATGTATGAGGAGAATTCCAAAGATGCATGGCATATGGTTGAAGATTTTTGATGGACGAGCAGTTCTCCTCTCTTTGCCAGCATCTTCTTATCCATCTGGATGAGCAAAGGCTTCTTGATTTCTTAAAATCTTTAGGCAAGCTCATCAATCCTACTTTGCAGTGCAAGGAATTGGCATTCCCATGTTGTTGGCTTGAGGTTCTTTTATCAGGACACTGTGATCACATATCTTTTGATGATCTTGTCTTATTGAACTGTGTCATTGCCAAGGGTAGACAACTTTGGCGGCTCATGAGCGATGAAGAACAACACGAAGAATGGGGGCAAGTGGAAGAACTTTTGAAGGGCATAAATCATTTGGCTGATGCTGATCATTTTGCTCTCATGAAGGAACTTGTGGACACAGAATTACCTGATGCACTTAAGTGGATAGGCATTCAGTCCTGGGTAGTTTTCTGTGATTTGTCAAAAGAATGCAAATCAGGAGATTCTTGTGAATCTTTGTTCTCTCGTAATAAAATAGAATTTCGCAAGGCTGATGATTACTCATTGGTTCAGAATGATGGGTTCTCAATTTCACATATGCGTGATACTGATGATGAGGATCTCACTGGAAGCAGCCATAAAAGGAGAAAGAGGAATAGGAGGAGAAAGCGGCATAGGTATGAGTCTGATGAGGACATGCTTGATGAACTGCTTGAACTTGGATCGTCTGATGGAAAGAATGGTGTTGGGTCACAACGTGGAAGCTGGCGCCTTTCAACTGATGGCTTCTCTGCTTCTTGGGACATTGTATGTTACCTTCTTTCTTGCTCAATACTAGTTATCGCCGAAGTTATTGAATTACCGTCTTAACCTCATTCGCTTATGGTTCCCATGCAGGCAGACATACCAGATCATCTTTCTACTTATTATTTCAAAGTTTGGGTAAAGTGGGTTTGCTTTAGATGATTCTCCTCACAGTATGTGTAGTATGTCAATCCTGGTACCTTTTGAGCGACAAAATATATGAGCATGGAGCTCAGGCAGGCATATTTTTGCATCAAATCTACAATATTTTGGTGATGGGTTCTGATGGTAAGCGTTAACTTTTGTGCTTTGATGTTACGTACCATGAATTCATTTCCTATGCAGAGCTCCTAAGTTCTATTGTCATGCACTTTTCAGTATTTTACTGTCATGATACAACTTTAAACAATTGATTTGTTTGATTACTTGTCACATTTATCAATGCCCTTGCAGATTCATTCTGGGATTGATGAATGCTGGAGTAGTTGGGCTTGCTGAAGGTTGACACCTATTGAAGAATTTGGCTGCATAGACATTGAATATGGTCCAGGCATTTCCTTGAAACCATATGGACTTAGGAGTTAGTTGCTGAGATCACAGATGTTGACTACACTAAGCAAAAACGAGTCTGTAATTGTGTTGTCCAGTGGTAGCGAACATTTTGCTGACTACACCTGTTGTACATGGATGTACCAGATTGTTGCTGTGAATTTGACAGCCTTAAAGGAATTCTTAGACACTTCCAGCTTTGCACTGTATCCTGGTTCCTCATTATGTGCTGGTAATCTGCGTTGTCTGCAGCTCCTGGCAGTTTGGGAATTCTCCTAATTCATGTATCAGGATAAACATGGCGGTTGTTAACAATTCGTGGCATGCTGCCAGCGACAAGTAGCATATGGTTCAAAATTTCTTACATCCCTTTTTGTGTACTTGAAAAGTCCTACCTCAAGAAGTCAAGATACAGATTTTGATTTAGCAAATTATAAGTGCAATTTGTGACATTGAGCACTGAAGCCAACACCATTTAGAAACATTTAGAACAGTGGCACCGGACAACTACAGATTTTGTATATATGTTGACCATATATCCAACCTTCAAGGTTATGTAAAATTATAAATTTCTAGACTGAAAAAAGATACAATTATCTTCCAAAGTGCAGAAATGATTCAATATCCAAGGATTAATTTCCCTGGATCAGTTTCATGTAACCTTAATGGCTACATAAAACCTATAGCTTTTCAGGCTGAGGATCCCTTTGGAACATAGGATTTTCGAGCTCATTAGGAAAAACATAGAAACAGAAAAATTTCCTACGCTCCAAAGGGTACTGAAAAGGTAAAGTTACCTTGAAGTGCACAAATGATTCACCGGAACACAATTTCCATGCAGGGCAGGACGGGGGCACAGGGCAGCAGTACCAAAATTCAGAACAGGGTGATTCAGGCTAGGACGAGACATAAATGGAGGCCTCTACTTCAAAACATAGGTCTACAAAATTGATTCATCTAGAAGGAGAAATTGGTGGTACCTCCAGTTACTGTGCAGATCGAGACAGCTACATTTACAACTGACTGGTCCACCAAAATAAAAGGAGAAATTGCCTCAAAAAAAAAGAAGAAAAAATGGAGGTTTGGCTACAGTGCAGGGAAAAATCACTAGTTCATTATCAGCTGCCATTTATGGACCATATGAACATAATTCAGAAGGACTGATGAAGGCGCATATATTCATCAAAACTTGAATTCCTCATCTACATCAGATAAGGTATCTGGGGGATCATACACAATCATATCTGGGAAAAGCTCCAGAAAATCCTGCTTTATCTTCTCCCTCAGTTCAGGGTATGGAACCAGCCCTTTCAGGATAACACGGAACGGCAACGATAGAGGGGGGGTTGGGGGAGCTCCTCATGTCCTCGTAGATTTCCATCGCCAGATCAATCAAATCGGCATCACAAAAGGCTCTCACAATGTCACCATAAGTGTGCTGATCAAATAGCACACCTTCAGACTTGAGATCCGCCCAGACCTGGCTTGTGTCATCAATTTTCTTGTTCCTCGCTAGCATGTAAAGCATGTCTCAATAGAAGTACATGTTCAGGGCGGTACCAGATTTCTTTCCGCACAACAGCATATATCTGTAACAGCAAATCAACACTTAATCATCCAGATTACCATGCCAAAATTCAAAAATAAATGTTTGTTGTACACTGAATGCTACACTCCAGGAACATCGAACTTTAGGTGCGGGGCAGTCCCAAACAAGCCATTATTGTCCAAAAACATGGCTTATTAAATTCAAATAAGACAATTATCAAGCCTGTCAACTCTCACGATCATTGGGCCATATGGGTATAACTTATCTATAAACATTTGTATTTCAAGTGGGGCTAAAACCTAAAAGACAACAAACAAGTGCAAAAACAGAAATGAAATAAATGGCAAAATGAAAAATCATAGAATACACCACAAAAAGAGAGGCAAACCTCATTTTCGATGGGTTGGCAACTCTTAAATTCTCTAACTAAAACAGCCTAATGTATCACCCCAAAAGGGAACATCATAAGGAACTAAATGTCCTAGAGATTAAGAAAACAATATGTAACAGAATAGATCTATCAGCATGTGTGAAAAATGTGTTTCAATTTCAACATCAATCCGTAGGACTAAGCTCCAGTACACTCCACAATAAAATTATGTAAGACATCCAAGTCTAAGGCACAAATTCTAGAGGACCATAACATTTGATCATAATCTTTCTATACTTGAGGGACCAATAACATTCAAGGAAAGGTAGGAATCATGCACCTTTTGCATGGATGGATGTTGTAAAAAGAGGCATGAAAGACTGGAAGTAGGTAAAGAATTTTCACTTGACAGGAGTGAATAGAAATTAACAACCACATGCCAGAACCATGATAATCAAACATCCTTCGCTACTGTTATTGCCACTAGTGCTACATTACTATTTTTATATTGATTTAACTTTGCTTCATTATTCTCTTGTTGGGTTTCATCTCTAGCCTACGCCTATGTACAGCGCGTTACTTGGGACTAAAGGCCATGTTGTTACATAGCCAACGGCTCACTTTGGGTCTCATCACTAGCCTACGCCTTTTGTTGGGTTTCATCTCTAGCTATGTTTTCCTCAAGGGGTAAGGATGGGATACACAGGCCCCTATGCACCACAACTAGCTACTAACTAGTCATGTGTTAGCTACTGACTAGTTATGTTTACTCTTATGTAGCCTATGCTCCTGTTGTAACGTACTTGAGGTGCCAAAGAACACGGATGAATTCTGAGTTATTGGACCATGCAATTGCTTAGAAGTTAAATCCCAGTAGGTTCATAGTTTGTAACCAGTCAAACTATTTATGGTATTAGAATTTTTTTTAGTATAATCAAAATTGTGTTAAGCAAGTTATTAAGAAAAACATTTGAACTGCTTATTTGGGCACCGAAGAGCTAAAGATCTGTCCTGCTTTAAGCTAGCACAGTGGACAGCACAATTTTGAGTAGAACAAAGCTACAAATGAAACACATATCAGTGTGCTTTAGAAGAGCACGGAGGAAAGAAGCCCAAACAGTGTCAACTAGGTCCCAACTTCTGAACTTCATTGTTGCAATTTAACTGTTAAAGTCACTATTTAGTCCTCTAAAAAAGTAAAAATGGTGCACGGATACAGCATTAAAATCCCTAGTCTATTATTCCAGCAACACAATTCATTCCTAAATGTTGGAGTATATATGTGTATTGGGCCCTTGAGGCCCATGTATGACTTGACATAGCTACCCTCTAGGGTTAGCCCATTATCCAATTCACTCACACAATTCAGCATGGTATCAAGCTAGGGTTAGGGTTCCCTTCTCCCTCCCTCCCTCCCACCCGGCCCCCGGCCTCCACTGCCGGCGCCCGCCTCCATGGCCGGCCGGCGACCTCCCTCCCCCTCCTCCCCAACCTACCTCGGCTCTTTCCTCCCCTCCTTCTCCAACCCATGGGCGTCATTGTCGAGCAAAGACCGGGCCCAGCACGCCCCGGCTTATCGGCCGCATGCGCTACCACGGCTTTCCGCCAACGGGCGCGCCAGCGGGCGACCGGGCCGGCGGCGCTGAGGGCGCGGCCTGCCGCCCTGGTGGTTACCCGCTAGCGCCAGCCATCACCGCCAAGCTGCCGGGCCGCTCACGGGCCCGCATCGCTACTCGCCGCAAGGCCGCCGGCCAGCTTCGCCGCTGGTGTCCACTCGCGAGGGCCTGGGGGCCGTCACGGCCACTGCCCTCGGGTTGTGGGCGGGCAGAAGAGCCGGGCCGCCCCACTGGGCTTACCACCGGCCATGGGCTGTTGCGGCGTGGCAAGAAGAACAAGACTACTTACCGCAAAGAAGACACATACCGGCCGCGGGGGGGGCAGCCGCCGCCACCGACATGGCGGGCGGGCAGCAGCCACCACCCACGGTGCCGCGGTGCCCCCCTTCCCGGCGCCACCTCCTGTAACATTCTAAATGTTAATCATGTTGCATTTCATTTTCATTAATGCATAAGCACCATTTTGCATTTAATCATAAGCATGATCTATTGCAAGTTCCATGGGTGCTACATACATGTTTGCTTAATAATCTCAAATGTTATTTAAAAAGGTTTGGAAGTCAATATCAAATAGGGTTTATATACAACTTTTTGTCTAAAGGTGCTCACATGTGATAATAATGTCAATTATGCTTTTATCATGTTACTAGAAAGCTTAATGTGCAACAATATAAATTATTTAGTTTTTGGGGTTAGACCCTAAATAAAAGTTTTAGTATAGATTATGTTCTACAAAAGTTATTTAAGGGTCTAAAGCTAAATCTTGCTTTAACTTGCTAAAATGGTGACTTGAAATTTGAATTCAGCATAAATCAAAAAGTGGACTTAGAAAATTTTCTAAGTCTGGGTTTTCAGCATTTTAATTCGATTTTAAGGGCTATGCAAAACTGTTTTTCACAAATGCAATTATATCATCTGGTGCATCATTGGATAGAGTAAAGTTTGGACTTTGTTTTCATGCCATTGGTTGGGATTGATACTAGTTGATTAGTCTTTAATAAAATGCTAAAGATACCTAACTGCTGTAATTAGCACACTGCTTAACTGAATGGGTGTTTTCAGTTTGTTTTTACTTAGGTTTAGCAGCCTGTAGCTTGCAAACCTTTGGGATTTAGTTAGTGATCCTTTTGACAAAGTTGTAGATTACCTATAGAGGAGTACAGTGGTGAAGTTGGTTTCCTTTTTGGTCTACTGAGCAGAGAGATAGAATGGTAGAAACATCGTGGGTTCAGTCGGCCACTGTAGCTCGGCGTCAGCACCTCACATCGTCGCCGACGTGCCGTATGACGTTTCGTTGCCGCTGCCACGCCGCGCCGGCGCTGTTACTCGTTTTACGCTGGCCTGTGTTGAGTGGAGAAGCTTTTCCCTTGCCCATACAGGCGCTGGGAGCCCGCCAGCTCGCCGCCGATTTTCCTTCCCGCCGCACTGCTCATCGGCACCACGGGAACGGCCATCCGCATTTCACTCGCGCGCAGCAACACCTTGCTGGCCGCGTGGGCAAGCTCGCGAGACCGCCAGCTTCCTCTCCCTCCTTCCTCTTCCTTATTTAAGCCACTGGACGGCCGTCGTCTACTTCTTTCTTCTTTCTTCTCACCGACGGCCGAGCTTCCTCTCGCCGTCAAATTCGCCGTCATCTCTCCATCCCTGTTCAATTGCCTTTGTCATCCACTCCGCAATTCCACTGCGAAGCCGCCGAACCCACTCTTGCCTTCTATTGTCGCCGGAGTCGTCTGCGTGAGATCGTTCTTCCTCAGAGCCGGCCGAGCTCCGCCGCCGTGCCTCGCACGCGGCTAGAGCTTCCGGGTGAGTCCCATGACCACCCAGCGCTCGTTTCCGCTCCACCGTGACACTGTGATCCTTGTCAGCCCGTTGTTTCCACTTCTACCACGCCAGCCGAGTGGGAACAGCTGCAAATCGCCGGAGCACGCTACTGTCTCCACCCGCACCGCCGCTCTCGCTGTTCCGCCGTGTCCCTGCTTCATCCGAGTGGTCAATCAAGTTGTGGTGAGCACGCCTAAGCTGATCCTAACCCTAGCTAGGCTAGTTGGTCGTCGGAGCGGCCGGAACGCTTTTTGCGCCGCCCCGCCGTGTGCAGCGCGCCGAGCCGCCATGGCTGGCTGCCCGCTAGCTAGTCGGATGGTTGGGCTTTGGGCCGAGCAGGCCAGGCCATGCTAGGCCAATCCGCTCGCGCACTTGGGCCGAGCCGGACCAGTTTAAGCCCTAAGGCTTTCTTCTCCTTTTTCAAATGTTTATTCAATTTAAATAAATATGCATAGTGCTAAACTTTGTGAATTTCATAGAATTTTGTATGAGTGTGATAAAATTCTAAATTTTCTTGTGTAGCCTCTATACAGTAGTATATTTGTGAGAAAAATATGAAACTAGGAAAAACAGCAAGTTTCACTTAATCAAAAATTGTCCCTTTTAATTATTAAAAAAAGTCTTCCATGATTTTTCTAGAATAAAATATTGATCCAAAAATCATAAAAATTATTTTGCATCCATTTCATGACATAATCAACCTGCACAAAAAGTTTGAGATGAATTTGAAAATATTTCATAAAACCATTATTTCTAAATTTATTATTAAAAGGGAAAAAGGAGGTATATGATCACTTGTGTGTTTATATGTGATTGCTTTGATTTCATATCTTTTCTGTTTATCATCATGGAGTACTGTTTGTTTATGAAATACTCCAATTGGAGACTAGGTTGCTTGCATACATCATTTACCCTTTTAAATGAAATCATCATATGATACATATGTGATACTTGTATGATATTTGGGACTACATGATGACCTTGAATCATACAACCTCATCAATTCTTGGCATTCCTCTTACTTAGTGATGATAATCATGTTACATTAGTTGATGACAAATAGTTGTTGCTCTCTAGTAATTAAACTACCTTTCCCAGAGAAGAGATATGCACTTAATCAGTGTGATTAGAAACAAGTAATGTTAGTTTCTTTAATCAGCTTGGATAATACAGTGTTGTCATCAGAGAAAGAGAATTGCACACATGGAACCTTATGTAGCTTTTTATTATTGTCATTCACATGATCATATCATCATATATCATTTCATGTCATAACATCTTATCATCATGCATCCTATATGCATTCTCGTTATTTATGCACCCCATGCATTCATATAGGATCGGAGGAAGAGGATTCCATCGAGTACGTGGTAACCAAAGAGAAGAATCCATAGGAGTTGCCACCCGAAGGCGAAGGACGAGACTCTGAACCACTATCGAAGTGCACTAACCACAGACTCCACTTTTCGCCGAGGCAAGCCCCGGAGCATCCTAAATACCTATTCTATCTTTTGGAAATGCAAATAATCTTTTTCCTTATATAGTACTGTTATGTGCATTAAGTTGTCAGGGGTGGTTGACACCGTTGTTGCATGACTTTCTTGGCCACTAAAATGAAAACCGTTTATATTACTAGATGAAATAGTTAGTTATGCTTAGCCATGCTTAGATCAGTAAGAAGCCGGATGATTCCCTGTCATCCGCACCACTTAGGTTGGTGCATGTGCTATCCTTAAACATGAGGTGAATGATAATTGGAGACCGGATAGGATTCGGTGTTGGTGATGCTACAGGACATGGAGGTCTTATATGCTTTTAGTTTTCCCATCTGAGTCGATCAAGGACCGTACCGTATTCTAGATCTAGGTATGAGATTGAACGTACCTTTACATAACAGCTGAATAACTCGTTTTGACTGTGAAATCGATTAGCTCGTTTAAAGTAGGTATTGAACTGTTAGCACTACTGGGAGGAGAGCAAAAGGTGTGAGGGGACTGATCTAAAATCCAGCAACAACTACAGGCCACGGGTCGTTGGGGACTGACTGGTGAGGATCGAGGACCATGAGTTTTGCGAAATGGTTCAATCCTATTTTTCGAATAGAGTGAACGGTGATTCGCACGGGTGAGGTACACACTCGTGTGGGTGTGTGATACGGGCTTTACCCAGCTGGTGTAATCAATTCGAATCGCCGTCTCTCCCGGATAGTGAGAAACTCATGCCTGACCGCAGAGACGTAGTAAAAGAGATGGAATTCACTGTTGATACTGAAAGGATTATAATTGGTACCTCATCTGTAGATGAATGCTTGTTATAACTCAAGTGTATGTTTTAGAATGATGCAAACGTAGTTATGAATAGCATCATAATAATTTTGTCACCAACATATAATACTTTGGAATTTAATAATAGCTTTTTCGCAAAAGTTGCTAGCCAACCAACCCCACCATACATAGCCTATCATTTATCCTTGGAGTCTTTCTTTTAATTTCTGTCGGGTAAGTCTTGCGGAGTACAATTGAGTACTCAGGGTTTTTATCCATCGTTGCAGGTGACTTGTTGTGTGAAGGGCATCGCATCACATGCTTTAGCCCTGTGGATGAAAGTGATGATTAGGCCAACGGGCATGGCCATATTCTATACGCTCTTCTTCTCCATCTTGAAAGCGTAGGTTTGAATAAAGCTGGTGTTGTAAAACAAACATATGGTATTGTATTTGAAAATAAGAAACACTTTCATATAATGTATTTGAAATGTTTTGTAACACTTTTTGGAATCCAGTGTGTAATTATTTTCCGCTGTAAACTCTATATACGGATGTATGATGTTTCCTTAATCATGTGATCCTGGATGTAAGTTGATTTACCGAGGTCCTTCGTGATACTCGGCGGACTACCGGGTTCATTCGAGAAGCGGTGTATACGTGTCAACGTTGTTAACGGGGACAGTTTACGCTTAATCTCGAATGGATTGGTCAGTTCTGTCACAGCTGGCATCAGAGCAGGATTAAGGATAATGTCATCATCAGTGTATTTTAAAATAAAAACTTTTGGTTTTAAAAATCTTAATTTGCATAAAAACTAGCTCTATGAAGGATTTTGAACTTCAAAACTACACCAGTGTCAAACCTCTAGTTAAGCCCGTATAAGGACTATCAGGTGGCTATCACTAACTCTAGGGGGTTTTCATTCATTGCATGTGTGTAAATAAATGCCTCTACGCTCAGGTAAGAAGGTAAGTATGAATGGTTATCTTGTCACCCGATGACCTAAGGGTGGTGGTGACCTCATATGGAAGTATATGTGTATCTTCGTATATGCATATATGGAAATATGCAGTATAAACTATCTTTTAAACTATGCAACGTCGCATCTACGCCGAGGTAAGTGTGAGTTGTGAGAGCATGATCGGACAACCGCCGGTCTAGGGGAGTGCTAGTATGGTTACCGGAATATTTACATGTTACACACATGTTTATATAAAGGTACTTAATTGTGGGAAATGTGATGACGATTCGGGTAGTTAGTGCTACATGTATATATACAGAGGTATACGTATGTGGGGAGCATTTAAAGTTACTGCTTTCATTGCGTGTGATGCATATCATATGGGGATTCGGGCTGAAATGATTTCTTCTGCAGGTACGCTAACTACGAAAACATGTAGTAAATTGAATAGATGCGATTTTGATGAGAGTACGTAGGGAAGGCCACCACTTATTATCGATTAGAAAGTCTACTCTTCTCTAATTCTGTGAGGACGTACAGAATAGAGCATGCATCATGATAATTCATTGCTCATCTTATTGCATCAAAGTCTTCCCCTTTACAGAATTGTAAACAATTAAAAATTTAATTCTAGGCAGAATTAAAGTGCTCACTTAATTATACATGGACATGAATACAGATGTCGAATCCTTGTTCTAATGGTTCAGAGAGAGACAATTCTGGACCTTCAGAATTGCCGCCCCCACTTACTGCGGCAGAAGCACTGTCTCGCTTGATAGGTGGTCAAGCGAACATAGAGGCCGCTCTGCAACAAATTGCTCAGAATACAACACTAGGGCACTAGAATCGCCGTGATCAAGACACACCTGTCACTTATAAGGAACTGGGTACCAATCCACCGGTGTTTACCTAGTCAGAGGAACCTCTGCAAGCGGAGGAATGGCTCAACACTATTGAGCAGAAGTTTCGTCTTCTTCAATGCACTGATAATCAGAAGGCCGAGTATGCAGCTCAGTAGTTGCATGGCACTGCTGGTATTTGGTGGACCAACTATTTGTCCACTTTGCCTGAAGATGCAAGACCCACGTGGTGTGAGTTCAAGGAAGTTTTCTATGAATCGTATATACCTGAAGGCAACATAAAAATCAAGAGGATGGAATTTTTGAAGCTGACCCAAGGCACCAAAACTGTGACTGAGTATGTCCATGCATTTAATCATCTTTCCAGATATGCCCCTGAGCATATGGATACACAGGAGAAGCGGATGGGCTATTTTATGCGTGGGCTTTCTCTTAGACTCCAAGATGACTTAACTCTTAATAAATGTACCACTTATAATGAGCTGGTTAGTAATGCTATTATTAAAGAAAATGCTCATCGCTTATACAAGGAGGACAAGAAACGCAACCAGGCATATTTTAGTGGTCCATCTCAGTCATTAATTCAGAAGGTGCAAATGTCCCAATACCATCCACCCATCAAACAGTACGGGTCCCCGCAGCAACAGAAGCCTCAACAAAATACCCCGCCTCCAAATTTTCAGCAAATGAATGCAACTAAGGGTTTTCAAAGTCGTTCCAGATTTCCCTTGTTACAATTGTGAAGAACTTGGGCATCTTGCTCGTGAATGTCCTCAACCTAAGCACAATTATGCACCAGCACCATAGATCCAGCAGGTCCAGCAGAAGTAGAAGGCTAACTCTTCATCTCAAAATTACAAGAAGCAAGCTTCAAGTACATATGTGGGATGTGTGCATTATACTACTATGGAAGAAATCCCAGTAGGAGAAGCAGTGACTGCAGGTATATTTCTAGTGAACCAAAACCCTGCATGTATCTTGTTTGACTCTGGATCATCACATTCATTTATAAGTCAAGCTTTTGCATCCAAGCATCAGTTCCAAATTAATACAATGAAGAATGGGTTTTTGATCAACTCAGTTGGAGCTGAGACATCCACCAAACATATAGTTTGGAATGCTATAATTGAGATTAGAGGAAGGAAGTTTTTGACACACCTTATTGTGTTGCCAAATTTGGGTTTAGATGTCATTTTAGGTACAAACTGGATGAAGGAATATGAAGTAACTATCAATGTGCCCAATAGAATGCTCAAGTTAAATTCACCAGAGGGCAATGGTACCTTAGATGTGTCACTTTCCATGGATCATAATCTTAGAAATTTATCTTTTGCTACCAAGACCATTAAATTAGAAGACATTCCAGTGGTATGTGAATTTCTAGATGTATTTTCCGATGATTTACCAGGTTTACCACCAGAAAGAGATGTTCAATTTGCTATTGACCTTATACCTGGCACCGCTCCTATCTCTAGAAGGCCATATAAAATGCCACCAGATGAGTTGGTTGAATTGAAGAAGCAAATATAAGAGCTGTTGACAAAGAAATTTATTAGACCCAGTACATCTCCGTGGGGATGCCCTGCCTTATTCATGAAGAAAAAGGATGACACCCTACGTATGTGTGTTGATTACCGACCACTTAATGCAGTGACCATTAAAAATAAATATCCACTTCCCCACATTGATATCCTATTTGACCAATTAAGTAGGGTCAAGGTTTTCTCTAAGATTGATTGGAGAAAATGGTAGTTATTTGTGTGATACGAAATAAATAATACACATGCACAAAGCATCGGATATTCATAATGCACAATCCTTCAGGTGTACTCAAATCCTCTCTTATCTCATTATTTGACATTTTAAAGCTGACATCACAGTTAGAAACAACAATGAGAAGATGGAGTTAAATATTAAATGTCAGTGATGATTTAAGCTTCTTAAGAAGCTAGAAACAACAACGGTCAACAACTCAACGTCCCCCAAGCGGTTTCAACATGAGGCAGGTTCATGGCCCCTTTCACCACCTACAAACAAAACAACGCTAGATTTAGCAACTGTACTTGAACGAATGGAAATATCCCAGCCATCTGGCAATCTCATAAATTAGTCCAAACTGGTTAACTGATAGGATGCCTCGCATTACAAAATTGATGTTTTGATAAGGATCCAATGGAAGGGAGTAGCAAGAACCATGGCACCTAATTTTTTTCATTCAAGTATGAGTTATTGCTAGATTCATTCTCTATGTTCCAAATTATAAGTCGCTTTGAATTTTTTGGTACATATCTAGGTTATCTAGATACATAGCAAGATTGATGTACCAAAAAAGTCATAGCGACTTATAATTTGGAACGGAGAGAGTACCTAACAAGATAGAATAAAATATTACAAAAGAAACTATTTGGGACGTAGAAAACTATTCATAGAAGTCTTGTTTAAACTGCTTTTTCTTTTTATTGTTGTATTGATTAAATTAAAAAGATACAACATCAATTGTTGCATTTACTAACTTTAAAATATACAACATGAACATAAATATAAAATTTAATTTAACATCATGTGATTTCGTTGATCAAATGTTTCAAGTGACACTGAGATGCATACATATTAAAAATAGGATCAAGGTAAAACAAGGTAAACAATGTTATGTTTATAACTATCTACTTGTCAGACGTATAAAATAATTCTTCACAAACTACAACTAAATAAGAAGCAATTATATTTACTGGATACAAACTTATCAAAGGATATCTAAAAATAATTTTTGTTCAGGTGCTATCAATTTAGCAAAAAGAAGTGACTGAACGACTTGAGAGAAAAAAACTTTTCTAAATAAACTATATTTCCAAATATGACTGGCAGGATTAAATGAAAACTTTGATCAAGGATTAAAGGGCCTCAAGCTAATTGTTAAAGAGACTATTCCTATCAGGCAAGTCTGATTAAAAGACTTCAGTCTATATTCCAGGTTATGGTTTAGGGAAATGGACTAGGGGTTACAGTAAGAAAACCGTATGACATTGGTGCTATTATTTTTGACTATTTTTTTGGTCGTGTCCATTCCAATTAGCATAAAATGTGCTCAGCATCTAATAAACATTCGTAACAGCAATCTGTCAATGCCCACATACTGCTAAATTAAATATTCATCATAACAAAACTAGTGAAAAGTAACAAAATCTGAATGGAACAAAAATGAACAGGTACACAAACATGCAGCTCAAGTCAGACAAAAAATGAATTGGTTCGAGAAAAACCAAATGGACATAAGAACCATTCCAAATGGACTGAATCTAAATATGAAGGATGTATTTTTAAAATTTTGGTTCTGAATCTATCTAGAAAAGAGGGCTCGATAGAAAAATCCGGTAACAAACAACAGTGTAGAAAAATGTCAGGGACAACTTGATCAAGCAAAAATGATATTAGAACAAACCTTTTTAAGAACTTCGAGCAAGCCTCCAAGTTGTCAATATCATATTATCAGTGGACAATACATGCTGCACATGTTGACAATATTCAATCTCTTGATAGATAGTTAACTTTTCCTAACTAGGACCACCTGCTACAACCATGATAATCATGAATTCATCCTCATGATACAAAGAACAAAGGACAATAATTAAACAGGCATAGGAAGATACTTTCCACTATGAAGAAACAATACTCAAGTTAAGAACGAAGCAGCCAAGTATATCATGCATTAGATGTTCATATAAATCTCACCTATAATCTAGAAAAATAATCTAACACATCATGAAACCTGAATAGCTTTGAAGAAACAGGGGAAAATGGTGTTCAGAGAAGTTCGGTAAGTAGGAGAACTATAAGAACCAAAGGTCAATTAGAAAAATGGAAGATTAATGGATACTGAATTACTTCATGCAGCAAAGCCGGTATAAAGCATGATAAATTTAAATTGATATTGTGCTACAGATTTGCTAGACCATCTATTTGCAACTAATGCAATCAATAATTTAATTTAATTTTAGTATCATCCATGGAGCAACATGCCTTAATGTCAGTCACCGTATGATAAAAAAGGAGACATAAAAGCTTGACTAGTCTGTCAATAATTATTTTACAGAACAATGATAAGTAGGATAAAGACATCAGCACAGCCACAGAAATGCAAAATTACAATAAATCTTGAAGAAGTATGTCTGAATGTGCTAGAGTGGGCTCAAATCGGCATTAAAATAAAATTTGCAGTAGGGAAATTAAATGTAAGGCAGTAAACATAAGATTGACTGAATAAAATATTTAAACGACAATACGAACTGACCCTGTCCGCCCTGATGATCTAGATCCGAACATATATACTACAATTTAGTAACGAATACAATCAAAATTAATTATAAAAATAGAAAGATGAAGTGCAAATGAAGTGCAATTTGTACTATATATATAGACAACACACAGAGGACCAAACCAATTCTTAAAAGCTACCCATGGAGGAAGTAAATCGAAATGCGAATAAATAAAAAAGCACAGAAAGCTGTACTGTCAAATCGAATGAGAATAGGAGCAAATCAACTTATCAGTACCTTCGTCAAAGATTCCTAATAGAGTGAGTAGTAGTAGTAGTTCTCACCGAAGATGGTGTCGGTGGGGAAGCCGGGGCCTGATTCACCGCTGCCTCGCCGACGACCCTGTTTAGTCTGGATGCTACACCGGGAAACCAGTACAGCCTCTTGCAGCAGGATCTCCCTCCCCCATACCGGTGGTTGGAATCATTGGAGACTGAAGAACTAAGAGTTTCAGATCTAGGGTTGAGGGAGGAATGACGGAAGGAATGAAGAGGAAGCCAGGAAGAACGATTTTGAATTGTGGGCGAATGGCATCTGGACCGTCGCTCGGAGCCCCATCGCCGTGATGTACGGCGCGGCATCCATTCTTCTTGGATGGCCTTTGCCGGGATAGACGGCGGCGGTGCTGGGAGACATCGAAGGAGTGAGGACAGAGATGGGAGATCTAAGCTTGACGACGAAAGGAGAGAAGCTGCCATGGCCTGTCGGTCCGACGCAGAGGCTTTTTGAATCAAAGCACTCTCCTCAAAAAACGAAGAAACTAGTGGATCCAACACTATGAGCTTCGAGTGGTGAAGGATTGCCATCGGAGCAATTTATCACAGCGGTGGCGGCGGGCAACATCGTAGTAAAGAGGGGGAACAGATCATACCGATCTAGGGTTCTTGTTATTTATGAGAGTAGAGAAGAAAGTGAAGCACCATCGGCCTCTTTCTCGGATGTGGAATAGGGTGATCGAAATTAGTTGGAGCGATTCAAATGGAATCCGAGGAGGTCCAGTGAGGCAGAATCGGGGCATACAGCCTGACGCACTACGCCAGGCACTCTATTATTGGCATGGGAATGTTGACCAACATGGGACCCACCTAATTAAAAAATGAATACGGATGCATGCATGGTGGGCCTGACACGGATCTCTAGAAAATAGTGGCCGTCCAGATAGGCTAACTTGATGCTTTTTGGTATTTTCTCTGCGGCAGCTACCCGGCAAAAAGGCATAGCACATGGCATGTGAGCATTATGCGCCGAATAGAATAGGCAAGGTACACGCGCCGACCTCACAAATCCTTTGCAAGAATCATATACGTCCTTCAAGTACAAATTGTAGTACATTCTTGGAATAACAAGATTAAAATAAAAAGGGAAGGGGGGCATCGAGATTATCGTTGCGATTTACAAAAAATGCGGCAACTTTTTATCCCTCCCCATTGTCATGCAGTAACGCAATCGGTTGCTTATGAGCGTTAACGTTCAGTCGTTCAGAGATCAGGGACTTCTAAAGCCAACCAACTCTGCATAAGTGAAAACAAATGAATCATATAAAAGCATACTCCTTTGTCTCAAAATAACTGTCGTTTCGGATTTTTGTGCTATAAGTGTGATTCGATTTGTATAAAATACACATAATATTTATATCCCCAAATAAATTTATTTAAAAAACTAGATTTAATGATATTTTTATGACACTAATGACATACTATAAATATTACTCCTTCCATTCCAAATTATAAGTCGTTTTGACTTTTTTAGTTCATTCATTTTGCTACGTATCTAGGCGACTAGGAGGGAGTAATATTACTGCCTTCATCCTAAGACACTAGGAGGACTTGACATTTTGGATCTTAAAGCTCCCAACCGAGCATTTCACTCTCTCAACGGCAGTACGCCGCTGATCTCCGGCGCGTTGGCATGTCTGAATGCCACCCGACAACTACTCCGGTGGATGCTTGGACCAAGCTGTGTTCGCGGGCCTGGTCGCCGCCAACCCCCAGTACAAGAGCCTCCTTGGAGCCCTCCAATTACCTCACTCTGATGAGGCCGGACTGGCATATGCTGTCCAGCAGGTCTGCCTCTTCATGCACAACCCTCGCGAGCCGCACCTTGCGCTAATCAAGCGCATCCTGCGCTACGTCAAGGGCTCCCTCTCCGCCGGTCTACACTTGGGCTCCGGCGCCATCGGGAATCGGGTTGGTTGCCCAGGACCGCGCCGCTCCACTTCCGGCTTCTACGTATACCTCGGCGACAACTTTGGTGTCTTGGTCTTCCAAGCGTTCGGACGACCGTATATCCACATGGAACCAGATGGCCCATTGTAAGCCTACAGGACTCCACATCTCCACTTAGGTTCTTTGACAATGTGAGTGTCATCTACATGCCAAGTTAATCCATCATGCACAAAGCACATCGAGATCGACATCCACTTCGTCCGCGAGAAGGTAGCTCTAGGACAGTTCCGTGTTCTCCATGTCCCATCCATGCGAGATATCATGACCAAGGGTCTGCGCGTCTAGCTCTTCACTGACTTTCGGACCAGTCTATGTGTCCATGATGCTTCCGCTATGACTGTGGGCGGGTATTAGGATATGTATATATCAGGATCAATTAGAGATTGATTGAAAATCCCTAAATAGGCTAGCTGCCATATATAGCCTAGGATTGCTTCTATGTATAGCCGGGATAGTTTCTAGGGAATAGCTTCCCATGTATGTAACTTTCATGTATGCCTATTGGCTATATATATGAAAGGCTCCCCACCCACATTGGGTGTGTGATGATTCGCTCATTCTATCCCTTTCTACACTACTCACATGCATTCTATTCACTTCAAGATCCGCTAGGGCGCACTCTATTTCCTTCATTCTTTTCTGCGAAAAAAGATGATAAGTTGTAAATACAAACATCATTATTCAAATATATGACAGAAATACGACAATACAAGACAACCTGTAACTTCTAAAGTTGATCACTTAGATCTGCACTTAGAACTTTCTAGGATTTATAGAGTCCTTGAAGCTCTTCTAATTGTTGGTACAGTTACAGATTCCCAAGTATAGCATTGTTTTTTTCAGCAATGATATAGATACTGGACCTCTAACTGAACTAAAGGCATATCTTATCTTTTGATTCCAAAACAAGTTCCAAACGATCCAGTTTCTCTGACATAGCCTAAAAAATAATTCCTCTATCATGCTATAGAAGAATATGCACAATCTAATATGTCATAAATGATGAAGGGAGTGAGTAAGGGCAATATTTAGCAGGCACGATGACAATTCATACTTACGAAGCTACAAACCTCAAGTTCAGATACTTTTGTGCGGAATCTTCTTTTTGAAGTTTTACCAATCTGCTCTTTGTAAATTTTTTGGTCCAACAGGGACCTTATGTCAGCATAAGCCTCCGTAACTTTATACAGAGTCCTTGTAAGCATCTTGAATGCGGCATTAGGTATTTTCTCCAAATCGATTAATTCAACAATTGCAAGAATTGCCTGCAAGACCAATAGCTAGAGTCAACACCAAAATTACAACAAAGTTAATGTAGTAAAATACTCCTTTACCCGCTTCAATCACACGTTATTCAACGAAAATTTGATGTTTAAAGGCCACTATGCCTTAGTACCAGCAAACTTGATTACTAAAGCACCTCCAAAGGGTCTTATACACATATACTAAGCAAGCCGTAAGAGCTAAACCTTACTTTTTTTTATACCTCTTCTTAGAGAGGTAAACTGTTGTTTCATTTAGTCGGTTCCATTTATCGGCCCTGCAGCATAGATTAATGATGCCGCCGACAACCTTCCTTCACGGGGCGAAAATCTTTGGCGTTCCTCCTCGCCCTATCCTTTAGCTTCACAGTGAAGCTTCCAGTTCCAAATGGCTTCTCAAAACCTGAAGAATGCAAATGCAAATTAGGTAATGTAATTGAGAAGGTAACATGATAGTCCAAGTCAGAATTGATACGTGTTAAACACCATAAGCAAATAAAACCTTTCAAACAGCAGCAAGCCAGACACACACACACATCAAACCATTAGCGGCGGCGGCGGCAGGATACAACAACTTAAGAAATGTTCAGTCCATGGCAGGCCATTGCAAAGTACCATTAACAAGGCTAGTACATATATATAGGAGCAGCAGAAGCTAGGAACTAGACAGACTACAATATTGACTCCAATGAGCAGAAAGCAGCTAGCTAGTAGTGCAGCCAGTACCTAGTAGCTAGGTTGGTTGGGGCTGGGAGTAAGTAACCGAAGGGAGGCTTAATTTGCAGAGCGTATACCTTGTGACGAAGATCCAGGTGTCTTGACCCTAGAGGCGTCGGGGTTGTGCGCCGGGGTGACGCACCTGCGGAAGGAAGGAGGGTGGAGTTAGCAACGAGGGGAATTAGGAGGTGAGGAAGGGAAGGGGAGGCGCTCACAGGTGGGAGACATCGGTACCATTGTTGCGGAGCGCGTCGAAGCACGGGAGGGTAGGAAGCGGCAACGACGGTAGGACCTTAGAGTCGGCGTGGGCGACGGGGACGGCTGGGGCGACGCGAGGAACCGGGGCCGTAGGGGTGGTGGGGGGGGCGGGATTGGCGGCCGCCGATTTATATCTATTCTTGTAAGACTTATGCTTTCGTCTTCTTCCTTGGATCAATCCCCAATGATGTCCCAAGCTCATCAAACCTGCAGAAATAAGATGGTCGATTAGCATGATTAGATCGTAATGAATTTAATAAACATGTGCAATTCAGTTTATCTGATATTTTTGTAAAGTTTACTGCCACTCAGAAGATTATGCTCGATCATTGCTCGGTCAAGCACAGCTTTCTATAGATTGATACAAAACAAATGGTTAAGACATCATATATAATAAATTGTTTTAAAATCGAGCATATAGAGGGGGTCAACTAACTTGATGCGGCCTCAGCTCCTCTGCAAAAACATCAATTTCTGGTTTCCTCAAAATCCTTTCAAGATAAACCTGAAAGATTTAGGCAACATAAAATAAGACTTATCATTATCAAGAAAAATTACATCCCAGGATATAATGCCTACAGATTAATTACTAATAACACAAACCTTCTGCACAGTGGCGGAGCTGAAATTATTCTTAGGGGGGGCGCCTGACCAAAAGAGCTAATATGTAAAAACTAAGATGGTGTTTCAGCAAATTGTAACGTAATTTGATTGCAAAGGGGATCGAATGGCGATGCATCTGTTTGGTTCACCTCGGTCCGTTATGGAGTACCCTGCAATCAGATATTGCACCGTTCACAGCCTATACCACCCATCTGTGAGCCTTATCGCATTACGGAGCGGCTGCCGTAATTGGATTCCCTTACATTTTTGCAACCGAACACATCATGGGAATCATGTTTTCCCTGCCGCTACCCGCGTGATCTGTTTTCGTTATCATTTACGTTTCTATCCACATGGAACCAAACACATTGTAAGTGCAACTCAACTCACTAGGTTCTTTATGGTGACTATCCAGGTTAATTCATTGACTTGATAGGTGATTGCAATTTCTTATATGTATCCTGAGATCTAAGGCATTATTTTCTCAGTAGTAGGTGACATGCCTGTTGACAACAAGATATCTAGAGCGACTTAGTAAATCTTGAGTGTTGACAGCAAGATATCTAGAGTGACTTAGTAAATCTTGAGTATACCGACTCAGTCTTTCAAAGATATTTGCAATAATTTTATTATCTAGTTGTGTTTTATATGATTTTATTATCTAGAATATACTCAAATTGGTATATATGACAAGAATTTTGTATAATTGTTGACGGTCATTAAACACTAAATATAACCATCAACTATTGCATGAAATGATATAAAATGGATTACAAAGCATAGTTGTAGGTTTTGATTCTAACAAGTTCCACGAGTTTTGGTGCTCTCACTTGTGTTGCAGGAGTATGCAATTTTCCATCAGATACAATTGTCTCAAATAAGGAATTGGACTGCACCATTACGATGGGCTCATCGAGACGATCGAAACGGACATATCATTTGCTATATTTGAAGCCTAGAATCAAAAGATATCAACTCCAGATCAAAACATACGCCATTAGGCCCTAAAAGGAACAGGAAGACACACAAACAAAGCTGGGCCTGAATGGATGTGGGCCCAGGCCGCCCGGCATCTCCTCCCAGGCCGCCCGGCCCTCCCCTAAGCCCTCTCACGCCTGTCTTCTGGAAACTTCTTCCACCGCCTTCAAGGATGCATCTCCATCATACCTTAAGTCGGTTTGATCAAAGGGCTCACGTTTCTCCCACCGGGCTATAAATACAGGGGCAGACCCCCTTCCTAAGGTCACCACATTATTATGGAGATGTAGAGGCGTCCCTCGAATGGATGACCTCTCACCTCAAGAGAATTAGGGCTAGACTTTCCAATGTAGTAGATTAGTTCTAGTTGAGAGTTAGGGAGAGCGGAGCTACGTTCGGGTTCTGGAGGAGTCTTCAGAGAAGTCATCAGAGTTCTGGTATTTATATCTATTCTTGTAAGACTTATGCTTTAATATATTTATTCTTCTCTATTTACTTTATGCATTACATTTGATTTGTTAGTATAGTTGTTATACATTAGCATAGGATCTTCATCGGGTGCTCTAGTTATAGACGTGACTTGTAATCCATGAATTAGTTATATAGTATGTAGACATGGAGTCTAGGCTATAGGTTACTAAGATTGCGCCCAATTCTTACGGTTAGTTGTGGTAGCCCTAGAAAATTATTTAGGCCTTCATTCCACTTAACACGTCAAAGTTGCAGCACAGCAGCTCGTTGGCAGCCTTCCCCAACTACCTTTTCCCTAGTCTTATTTAAATAACTGTCAAAGTGCTATTGTGTGATTGCTATATCTATCCATGAATTAGTTATATAGAACCAAATGCAACCATAAGAGTCTGGAAATTGCAACCAGGTAACCACAGAACTTTGGGAAAAATAGTCAAAATACAGGACAAGCAACATGTCCACAAGAGTCCAGCCTACTCGGATCGGATCGATCAGCTTTTTAGACAAACACGCAGATGAAGTACTAGTCGTCAAGCTAGTGTTTGATTTCTTTTGCTTAAGGCCTCCCTCTTGGTTTTGGTGTCTTTCTGGCGCCTGGGGTCCCTGTTGCTGCTTTGCCTTTTGCCTTCTTAGGTTTAGCCTTCTTCTTACCTGTTGATTGACATGGAAACATAAAATAGTTAGCAAGATTCGACTGCAAAATATCAGTTCCGGACTCCTGTTACTGAAGATTAGTACTACAAAATACGCATTCACACTTTGATAGTTTGAATATCATTAGCCTGCCTGTTTACGCTCAATGACAAGTCACATCTGTTTACAGTCAATGATGTGTCACATATCTGCATGCAATAGACTTTTTAAAATTCTAAAAAATAAAATAGATCAGCTTAATATATTAGCATAGAAAATAGTTTGAGCTTAAACAAATGAATCATACAAAAGCATACTTCTCTGTCCCAAAATAACTGTCGTTTCAGATTTTTATGCCATAAGTTTAATTCGATTTGTATAAAATACATATAATATTTATATCCCCAAATAAATTTATTCAAAAAACTAGATTTAATGATCTTTTTATAACACTAATGGCATACTATAAATATTAATATTTTTTAAAAAAAATATTTAGTTAAAATTGTTTCTCGGGAAATGAAAATAACAGTTATTTTGGGATGGTTATTTTAAAAATGACAGTTACTAATAAAAATTCTTCAAAAATGTCTTAAATTTAACTATGTTTGTGTTAATTTTTTTTAATAAGACGAGTGGTCAAATTTAGGGAAAACAAAGTCAAATGTCTTATAATTTGAAATGGAGGGAGTACAAGTCTAGTCTTTGGAAAAAGGTTTTTAGAAGAGTTCATCCCCTCTGAATGCAAGTTCTTCCTTTAGTTAGGCATCCTCAGTCGGTTTTGGACAATCGACTGCTTAACCAAGCATGAGTTACCCACCAACCTGACTGCCCTTTCTGTGATCAGGGCAATAAACATTAATCTCTTCTCTTTAGTGTTCACTTAGTTAGGACTAGACTTTTGTGTTTGTAGAAACCATTTGATGGCTGCAGTGACATCTTCAGCTGAAACAGCTCATTTCTTCAAATGTTGGGGAAACACTACAAAAAGTACTACCAAGGAGATGTACAAGGGGCTGAACTCCCTAATCATACTGGTGGCCTAGGAAGTATGGAACATAGGAATGCCTATGTGATGGAGTTTCCCCTAACTTACATGACCTCTTGCAAAAGGTTGGTGATGAGTGTAGTTTACGGTGCTTGACGGGTGCTTCTAACCTTTGATACCTACTACCTAGGTCGAATGCTACACATCCTTAGTTTCTAATGATTAAGCTATTCGCATTGGTCATGTTCTCCCTTTTTGGCGAGTGTTTTGTAGGTTTTTGAGTGTGTAAGTTGTAGTTGTGTGCTCAAATGGAACTCTTTTGCTTCAACATTGTATCATTTTCTCTCAATGAAATGACACGCAACTCACATATGCCATTCAAGGAAAAAAGAAGGGATCTCAATGTGTATAGAATATCTTCATACACTGTATGATGATATCCTCCATCCTATAATAAGGGATCCAAGCAATTTTTAGACAAAATAAAGTGCCTAACAGAAGACCATATTGCCCTTCACTAATTTGGATGGAGGAATTAGTTCAAATATTATTTTTCTTAACTAATGTTGGTTGTTTTGGATGACAGCAAGGTAGTGTTTGGTTAGGCAATGGCAACATAGATGGTAATGGGAATTCAAAGCAACCATAACTAAATAAATTAAGCGTTTACTTGATTTGTTTGGTTGGGAATCGTAACGGGATGCACTTCGAAGGCTTCAAGAATAGTAAGGAGCCAGAAGGCAAATAATATCGCAATGGTGCTTTTGGTGGCAAATGAGAAAGGACGGGAGAAGCTACCATTGGCCATGGCCATAACCAAATCATGGACAACGATGGGTGAATTTGTTCTTGAAGATCCCTTCTGCACCCACATCAAGCCTGGAAATAGTGAGGACCACCTTCTGCCCATTAAATGGGCACGATCGCGGTTGCAGGGACACTGGTGGCGACGGCGTTGAATCTAGGGCCAAGCTTGTCCTCGGTGACGGTGGAGAGGATGAACCTCTTGGGGTTGTCGAGTTCATGGGGAGAGATTCAACAAAGAAGAAGCATTCATCAATGGTGCCATGACTGCATTTGAAGAGGCGTTAGGAAGAAGAAGCACTCGACGGTGGTGGCATGTCTGCATTTACAGAGGTGCAAGGAAGAAGTGCTCAGCGCTGGCACAACTGCATCTATAGAGGAACATGGAAGAAGGAGCATATGGCAGCACCTCCATGGCTGCATCCACAGAGCCTTGAGGAAGAAGAAGCACTCAGCGACAGCGGTATCACGGATAACGCTTGGGAAAGGCCAAGAACGGAAGTGAAAATGCTGCAATTGGATTACATGGTACCTGATACCGGAAAGAGCTCAACCAAACAACAATTTCGATATCCATTACCCCCTTGTAATGCGTTTGTGTTACATTTCGTTGAACCAAACACCATGTAAGTTTAAAAGGAATCCTAATATTTCCTGCTAAAAATAAAGGATAGAGATGGTTTAGGACATTTTAGTACTTGAAAGGAAAGAAGAGGCACGAGGAGACCATTGCTTAGTCAAACAGACATGTGATTCTCATCCTAAGACACTAGGAGGACTTGACATTTTGGATCTTAGAACTCTCAACCGAGCATTTCACTTGCAATGGAGACAACTAAGGTGGAAAATACAACCTCAACCTAGTTTATTCACGGGGATTATGGTTGTGTCAGAATCTCTACAATCATTAGCAATTGGCAGTGTAGTTTATTTCCTTTGATATGATTGTTTTTTCCCTATGTCGAGACAATTGGTAGTTATTGTACTTCTACTTAGTTCAATGGTAGAACACATATCCTGAGTTAATAAAAAAAGCTTACATGAATGAGAGGAAATTGCTAAATATCAAGTTAAATTATGGGCGACTAAAATCAAGACAACATCCTCGCTTCTCCCACTCTACACTAGTCTATTATTTTTCTTTCCCTTTCTCTTCAAGTTGCCTTTTTGAATTCGTACGGAGTACACATCTGTAAGTGAACGGAAGCACTTTTCAAGTAGCTCCTCTTCATCATCTTCCATGCCATCACCACACGGCATTCCTTCTCCATCCACTCCCACCTTGTCACTGCCATGGGGTACCCCTAGTTCATCCTCCTCCTTTCCATCACCATGGGGCATCTTTTCATTATCTTCTTTCTCATTGTCATCGCGATAGAGTGCCTCTTCTTCCTTCTTGTCATCACCAGGACACTCTTTTTCATCAAGTTTCTCCTTGCTATCACCATGGAGCACTTCTTTCCCATCCTCTCCCACTTGTCTAGTCAGTTTCTGACTTGATGGGTTACTTGCTGAGCATAAGGAGGCAACAAAGTTTATAATAGAGCACCCTACTACTGACATTTACAATAGTAAGTATTATCAGTATACATCGATTCCAAATTAAATCGAACAAGACATATCATAGAGATACATGAAGGGTATTGGTAAAATGGGACACATTATGAAACTGATGGCACGAGGTGCTAAACAAGCACATATTACTCACTAGCCATCAATGCATGGTGGAGCCTCACCACTAAATAAGCATAAACCTATGCATTTTTTGGGCTAGGGCAAAAAGGTTTTGGCCATGACCATCCCATGGATGAGTTAGGTCGAGCTAGTTGCCCACCATTTTTTAGTTGAAAAACAAATAAAAGGAATATTTCGGGTTGGGCTTGAATCTTGATTTTTTCTAGGTAGCTAGACTTTGCCTAGGTCCTGTCCACTAAGGCTCATGGGTGGGCCAAAACCCGATAGGCTTGGGTCAAGCTGACGATGGGTCGAGATCCGGCACATTGATTGGAGGGAATGCTGCAGTGACGTGGTTGACTGACGGAGGCGAGAAGGGCTCAAATTGGAGCGGGGCATCGATGATTTGGCTACTACTGGGTTTACTTGAGTATGAGGAGAAGATGGGGAAAATAGAGATGGTAGATCAACATGGAGATGAGAATGGGGAAAGGGAGGGAACAAGGTGACGACGGATTAGTTATGGCCCAAAAGTCTCGATGCACACCGCTATATTGCCACACCCCACCACGCCCATATGGTAATAGTAGAAACATAGTCCAAGTGGAAGGGAGGGCAATGAGGCGTCGAGTTTCAGGGACAAAGAGAGGAAAACACGGTTTGATGCATACACAGAGGCCATGAGCTAGCTGTTGTAAGTGACTGCACACAAGGCACCTGACCCCCATAGCCACGGCCCATGGGGTGACCCACGGGGCGACCGAAGAGGTCCACGTGGTGCGAGTGGCAATGCTTCAACACTGATGTGAGTACATGATGCAACAAGGCTTCATCAAAACCATGAAGAGGCAACAATGAAGCGCACACAACCCATATAAAACGGATAGCGGACACATGAAAAGGCCTCACTAGATGAGCACACATGACACCCCTAGTTGGGAGCATGGATCCCATGCGTTGTATGAACATTCATATGCACTATATTAGTGCCTCATCATTCATGAGCCATTGATGCATAACCCATGCCTCATTGCTAACCAAACTTAATAGCTACAATTAGTAAGAGGACGTACTAGACCCAATTACTAACAGCATGAACCTAAGCAGCATGTGTTTTGAATAATGGTGATGGGACTATGGGGGATGGGATGTGGTGAACCTAGATTGCAAGGTTTTTGGTTCTAGGTCTAGAGGGATGGAACCGTCCCCAAAGAAATATGCCCTCTATACGTGGAGCATGGCCATCCACTCAAATTGGTTGGACGATTTCATCCCACTTAGGACGCGTATGGGCAAGCACAACTCAACGGCTAGCATAGTGCTAAGTTTAATTCTCTCTGACCAGTAGGCACATGGTTCAAATCCCATGTTCTATAGTTTTTTTGTTCGCAAGCATTTTTTGCCCCTTCCACACCATATATTACAATCATTTTCCCCTTCCACACAGTGTATATGCAGAATATTTTAAGTTTTACCCTATGCACCATATACATGCAACAAAATAAATTCAAATAATTTAATAAATTGGATTTTGGGTTTGATTCTTTTTGCAATCACATTTTTTATTTTTTCACTAAATATGTGATAGTAGTTCCATTGTTTTGGGCTAACTAGTGTATAACAAATTTAAAATCATACACTATGATGGTCTGGATAAAACTGTTATGAGTTAGCTAGGGGGTCGAAAATATCCATAGGTGCACATCAATGATGGGAAAGAATAATCATCATGGACTGCATCTGTTAGTGACGGTCTTAAAATCTGTCGCTAAAAATCCATCATGGATTAATAAGTTTCTTGTAGTGACGGTCGATACATCGGCCAGGTGAGGTTGGATGAAAAGCCCGACACCGACCCGATCCGGATTCCCTGAATCCTGCAATCTTAGCACCGACGAAATTACGACCACCATCTGACTACAACGCCACTAGGGCCTCTTGTTGCGAACCGGCGCACCCCTTCTCGGAAAAGGCCGAATCGCCCCAAAAGACTAGTCCGATGGGGGAAGGGTGGCTCTCCCTTTTAAGGTGGCTTCCTCCTTCCAAGCTAAGCAAGGTGGGATTATTTAGAGGCTCATAGGTGGTTGGGCCACTTGGCCCATTGTTGCGTCTTTGCCCGGCGGGTAATAGTGGAGGATGTCCTCATCACGGTCAACTGCTAGTGGGTTAACGTCACCACCACTATTGAGGAATAAGAGGTTGGGAGAGGGGTGTGGAAAGTGAAGGGCACATTGGTGGCTTGTGGGCATGGTCATGGTAGCAGATAAGATGCTCTAAGTCATCATGATGGTGTGTATGTGTGTGGGTGTGGGGCGGGAAGGGGAAGCAATGTGGGTGCGAATTAGGGGCATCTTTATTGGGCGTAGGTGGCAACTCATAGACAAGAGCCATGTGTGGGCGAGTAGTGCATCCATGGGATAGGAGTAGGTGAGAGGTGGCCTTGGAATTGTGTAGTGACTTGAATGCATTTGTAGGACACAAGAAATTGATGGAAAAGAAAGAACAAAGAGGAAAAAAATAGGATGATGGGCGGGTCCCAAGGTCCAACCATCTCTTAACAAAAAGTAGACAGGAACATAACATCCCTAAAATTAGGATGCCACCGCTCCAACCCACCGCGTTCCTCAAACCAAGCACCTAGTAACTTCACCAATAACTAACAAACATAGCAGAAGCTAATGACAACAATTCATAAATTAAACCAAACATGATAAGCTAAGAAATCGTTGCCTCTAAACCCTTAAGATCCATATGCGTGCCCCTCCTACTTATAGACAAACACAATGTGCACACACATATGTGGAGGTGGTGGTGGTGGTTGGGGAGGATACAAAAGCTCCCTAGGTCTTCTCATCATAGGGTAAGATCCACCCTTCCTCCTACTTAAGGAAATGTGATAAGAGATGTATCATGACTTAGGTAATACTTTGTCTATAAAACATTGAACTCATTTGTAGGAGGAGAAGGATCTCATATCATACCAAAAGTAACATAACTAAGTAGCAATTGTCATTAAAAATTCTATAAGTGCATTTAGCAAATACTAGGAATACTTATAGCTGGAAGTCTGGCCTTCTTGCTCACATTGGTCTTTTGTTCTATCCACTTTCAGTCTTTCTGCTAAGCAAGGAGGCTGCAGCAGCATGTTAATATTGTTACTATATACACACCAACAAGCAAGGTAAAAATTTCTAAGACACAAAATAGTAGAGACCCACCAAAAAAAGAAAATAGAATGAGTGATAAGAACAATTATAGTGGAAGAAAAATTACCATGTCTATGCACCCGTCAAAGGAGTATAGGGAGGTGACACTCTTGTGTGGTTCGTAACAATCCATTATTTCTCCACATGCAAAGGATTGTTCCGCAGCCTTCAGTGAGCGGAACACCTTTTTTGACACAGGATCCGTATAGAACTACAAAATCAAACAAAGAGTGATAAGAAAACAGAAATCAACTGGGTATTTTGGAATGGGTGAGCTCTATGCTCAATCCAATTTACCCTGTCTGTCCTAATAATGCCGTCAGTGTATTTCCTAAATGCAATTTCCTTAATCCATCCTGGTGGAAGAGACGAGACGTTGAAATCAAGTTGAGCAATGATCTACATGTAATGTTGAATGTTAGTTCTTGAAAATATTAAAGCATAATATATATGTATATAGCCATAATGTTATAATTTAAATATAGAATATTTAGCATTCTAATACATACATCATCCCTGTTGCTCGTGTGGATGCAGTCTCCATCATTGGTAGATTCATCAGGGAGCTTGCCCTCCTCTATGAGGCGCATCACTTCAGCTTCTGATGTAATCCTCACTTTGGAACGCGGGTGAGCAAAAACCTAGAAAAGGGAAACAGCGCATCGCATATTGTAGTATACAAACAATATATGAAAACATAAAAGAAAAACCATTTGCTCTTTCACCGATATAAGCTTCATAATAACATTCATTCGCAAATATGTATGAAAACATGAATATTCGTTACTCTGAATTTAATTAAGGTCTATGCAATTGCTATACTTAGATCAATCTATAGTTCTATACTACACACATGCACGCACGCGCGCGCGCACACACACAGTCGTTGTAAACAAAATATACTCCTATTAAGCACTTAGTGGGCAACTTATACAAGATGCTCTTTTACTAACTAAGCTATATAGTACTAGCACACAAAATGACAAGAAAAGAAATAAACACCTTTCCTAGCCTATATATTATACATGCATGTATACATGCAGCACCAACAGACAAATTATTTTAAATATATACAGCTAACAGTAATCATTTAGTACACCAAGAAATTAACGCGTTAGCTAGCTGCAGAGTTTTTTTTTTTGTCTTTTTTATATTATTACCTTGAACATCTTGGTCTTGTTCTCCGTCTCCCCTCCAGCCCTGATCTCGAGCAACCACTTGTGCTCCCCCCTTAGCCATGCGTACTGCCCCTGCACACATATGCATTCCGAACACGGTGTGATGAGATGTTTGAATCCAATCTCAGCAAAGGCAGAGTGGACGGACATCTACAGCTCGTGTGGTCAAACTCCTAGATAGATAGATAGATAGATAGATAGATAGATATGGTGGATGACTCACCTGCAGCGTGGTCTCGTCGTTGAGCGTGTCCAATGCTTGGATGGCGCGGTTCATGGCCCCGTCGAAGCAGTAGTCGAGCACCTCCTTCCTGCTGCTGAAACCGATGCCGGTCACGGGGCAGTAGAAGTTCTGCATATATAAATGCGCAAGAATGAACAAGCAAGTAAGCAAAAGTTTAAAAACACAGCAGATATGTATTGTAAAGCCCTAGCTAACTGACACGCAACGCATGCAACCAGGCCCATTCGAACTTTCCATGTATGTCAGAAAGCCGGCCGGCCGGCGGCGCGCGGCCGGCCGGGTCAATGCAAAGAGTACACGAGGCGGCGCAGAGCCCTCCCTGTGCACATACGTACAGGTTGGTTGCCCCGCCGCCGCCGGCAGCCGCCGCAAACGCAAGGCTACATGTACAAGGGGAAGGGGTGCGACCTCCGATCCGGGCGCCTATGGCTACGAGCGAGACGGACGACGACCGTGGTCGATGAGTAGTAACGGATGGAAGACGCCGTACGTACCAACGCATGGAACTTGCCGTCGGCTTCATCATAGTAGCCCTCCATGCCGAAGCCGTCGGGGAGCCAATCCGGCCTCGGGAGACCTTCGTCTACGGCCCACTCCGCCGCCGCCGGCAGCACGGCCGGCTTCTTCTCCTCGTCGTCCGAGATTGGCGACGCCCTTGGATCACCCATCTCCGTCGACCGCTCGCACGCGCACCGCGCCGCTCGAAACTGAAGCTAAAGCGCCGTGCTCGATCGGAGCGACGGGAGCGTCGATGGGGTGGCTTTGGTGTCTGATGTGGTGTGGACGGCAACGCGCCAGCCGGAGCCGTTTTAAAGGCGACGAGAAGCGTCCGTCAGCAGATGCCTGTTTTGGTATTTTGTAGTATAGCCAGTAACAATTAATAAGTGCTAGCTACTGCTATACAGCCGTATATGTCTTTTTTTTTACAGCCGTATATGTCTGCAACAATTAATACGTGCTACTACAGCCATATGCAGACCTGTCCCAGTTTCCATTTTTTTCTAGTGACATACCTGATACCCCCATATATACTCCTATAATATCATACTCAATCCATTCTAAATTATATGCCATTTTAACATTTCTACTCAATGCATTCTAAATTATAAACTGTTTTAATATTTCTAGATACGTAAATCTTACTATGAATCTAGACATAATATACATCTACATGTATAGAAAAAATTATAAATCTAAAAAAAATCTTATAATTTAAAACAGAATAGTATATTAAAAAAAATTGAATGATCTGAGGAAATACTCAAATGACGCATAGAGCTATGGAGTAAATACAATAAAAATTTTCCAATTAAAATTAAAATTTTTATTTTTAACAAATTGCTAAATCTGGATATAAAATATTATTATGATATCTGTATCTATATGTGTATCTATATATTTATTAAAAAAAGGCAATTTCTCTTCACCTTTTTTTTGTCTGTCTCATCCCTAACTACTAGACAATGGAGAGTTTCTTCTGTCCATACTTATATAACAATTTACTTTTAACGTGATACGGAGTTCGATTTAAGACATATTTGACCATATATATATTCAGAACTTATAAATCATGGTCATAAAAGTTAGAATGACTTGCATTTAACAAGATGTGGAATTCAATTTAAATATGAATTTTATGTTCCGTTGCAATGCATAAGCTAGCTACTCATAAGGGACTTCACGCGCCTACATCGTCAAAGCTCGAAGTCTAACACGAGTAGAGTGCCCAGAAAACAGTGCTCTAAAACAATATGCTATCCATCAGGCATGAGCAATTGCCGACCGGCAGCACGAGCCCAACCCACACCCACCAGCACGATCAAAATTGCATTGGGGCCAAGCATCATCGGAATGGCCTCTTTCGGTTTTTCAGCAAACTCATGCGTGCTTTCGGTTAATTTCTTGCCTCCACTCTTTGTCATGGGTTCAGTTGCTCGAGTGGTCAGTCCTCCGGTGGTGGAGGCTGCCGGTCACGGTTCAAGCGCCGGCTCGGACGTGATTTTCCCACCGGAACAGTAGTTTCTAATAATTTCAGTTGCCTCACGTGTAGATGCGTCACAATGGTCAGGATGACGTACCCGTCATGTGCGAAGGCTTGAGGACTTCGGATATCTCTTAGCCACGTGCAAGTCTCTTCGTATAAGTGTAGGTCTAGCTTGCGCACTAGGGTGTGCGTGTGTGAGTCTGTGTGTGTGGTGGTGTGAGTTAGTGCGTGAGTTTAGATACTACAGCTTGTACTTGAAGAGTTGGGGCTCAACAAAAATGAGTTCATAACCATGACGAGCATTTTGTTGTTTATTGGGTCAATATATGGATCTTTGGTGGCTTGAGCGTTAAATAGAAGCTCCTGAGCTTTAAATTCAACAGTATGGTGTTATTCATGTTAAAAATGTTTAAGCTCAATAAAAAGTTCTTACAATAGAGGAATAGAGAGAGATTTTTATTTGGCAGAGGCCAAAACATTATTCAGAAAACCGATTTTGTGGAGAAGAAAACGAACTAAAACGATTTTTCTGTGAGGAGAAAAGCTACTCCTGATCCGGTGAAAAAGAGCATGGAATATAAAACGATTTTTTCAATGGTATAATACGTAAATAATTATTGAATTCGTTTTGCGCGATGGACCCCAATTTTGAAGATGGAAAAATTCCAATGCGAAACCCTGTCTCATCTCACGTGGCGCGCAGTCGTCGCCACGACTTGAGCCCATGATCCATCCGCATCCGCTCCAGGAGAGTGACGACTCGACTCGTGCAGTCCGCGCTCGTCCTCCCTCTCCCTCTCCCCTCTCCCCGCGCGCAGATCCCGACGCCGGGAGGCCTCCACCCCCTTCAATTCCCTTCTCTTGCGCGCGACGACTCCACGGTCCACACGCCAAGCGAGGGCCGCATCTAGATCCGCGCCGCCGAGCTGACTATTGCAGCCCACCACGCCTTCTTCTCCCCGCGATCCCGGCCCGGGCGCCGTTGCTGCTATTACTACTGCTACTACTACTACCACCAGTCCGCGAGGACCGCCGCTTCGTCCTCTGCTCGCGGTCGTAGCGGAAGCAGGGTCGTGAGGAGCGGGCGGGTTGCGATGGCCACCGCGGGGAGGAATGCGGGCGTGCTCGCGCTCTTCGACGTCGACGGCACCCTCACAGCGCCGCGCAAGGTGCCACGAGTTCCCCTCCCCTGGATCCGTCTCCCTTTCTCAATCTCACAGCCTCCGGTCGTGGTAGCTTGGTACTCGGAGGAGCTCAGTAGCCGATAGGATTGGAGTGGGCTGGCTGCAGCTCGAAATTGTCGAGCGCCGCGCTGTTTTGTTTGTATGTTTTTGTGAAATGATCTTGTGCTTCTCTGGGGCAGGTGGTGACGCCGGAGATGCTAGAGTTTATGAAGCAGCTGCGCCAGGTGAGAACTGAGATCGCTCGCCTCTCGCCCCTGCTCGTTTGTTCGTTGTATGACGAGAAATTAAAGCTTTCGTTTTTTATTTATTTTGGGAGCTTCATTTTTTTAAATTTTTTTTTTGGAGCAGCATGTGACAGTGGGCGTGGTTGGCGGATCCGATCTGGTGAAGATTACCGAGCAGCTCGGCAAAACAGGTGACAAACATAGGCGCTCAAGTTTGGACTTGCTAGGAGTTAATTGCTCTGTCAATCTGCGTGACCCGTCATTGCACTGATGATGAACTCTGGAACGTTGGAAGTAATTGGTTATTTGGTTTGCCCTTTTTTTTTTTTTTTCGTTTTTGCAGTTATTACTGATTATGATTACGTCTTCTCTGAAAACGGGCTGGTTGCACACAAAAATGGCCAATTAATTGGAACTCAAGTAAGTCTCTGGGCACCTTACATAGTTAGATATACTATCTCAGCGTCTCCTGATATTTCATTCCGAATGAGAAATGTTCCACTAAGCTCACGCTGAGACCATCAGAAATTTAATTTAAATGAATGCCTCTCTTCTTTTCCTTTGTTGAGATGCAACACTGACCAAACAAACTGGCATACAAAATGCTCGTCCAGTAGAATAACGGTCTTATCTAGAGACTCTTTATATATATGCTAAAACCTGTCATTTTGCATTCTGCAGAGTTTGAAATCATTTCTCGGAGAAGATATGCTAAAGGTAAGCCTAAATGTGGTGTATTCACGTTCTTGCACTGCTTCTTTTGATAAATTCCTAAGGCCTTGCTGAAGACAATGTGTTCTCTTTCCAGGAATTTATTAACTTCACTCTTCATTACATTGCTGACTTGGATATCCCAATTAAAAGGTCAGTCAATTACCCTGTTCAACAGTTATGATCTGCACTAGCTTGTTAGTCATTACTGACCTTTATAATATTGACTGATTGCTCAGGGGTACGTTCATAGAGTTCCGAAGTGGAATGATTAATGTATCTCCTATAGGTAGAAACTGTAGCCAAGAAGAACGTGATGAATTTGAGAAGTATGATAAGGTAAAAACCGTCTACTACAAGTCAGTGCCTTTTCTTAGTCAGATAGGAGGGAATCAAATCTATGGGACTGAAACGGTTGATTTCCTGCAGGTGCATAACATTCGACCTAAAATGGTGTCAGTGCTTCGTGAAAAGTTTGCACACATGAACCTGACATTTTCTATTGGAGGGCAGATTAGTTTTGATGTGAGTCTCCTAGACTTGTACACATATGTATTTTCTTGAAATAATTGGAATCATGGTATTTACTACTACCACACAAAAATTCCAGGTATTTCCCCAAGGTTGGGACAAAACTTACTGCTTGAGATATCTTGAGGAATTTCAAGAAATCCATTTCTTTGGGGATAAGACCTACAAGGTGACATGCCTTCCTTACTGGTGCTTAAATCCTGTAAAACTCATTGAATTTTGTTTGTGTGGATATGTAGCTTCTTCTTAGGACCCAAATTAACTTGTGTGTATATTCTTATATTTTTTTGGCTAGTAGTAACCAGCAGCTTATTTCTAACATGGCCTTTATTTGGTAATTTATCTGACTAATTCTTGTTTTCCACTGAACAGGGTGGCAATGACTATGAGATATTTGAATCTGAAAGAACAGTTGGCCACACAGGTATTTTGGCTGTATGGAAAAGGCTGATATTCTTATCCCTATGAATTTGTAATGTCACCTAACAAGAATGGATATAGCTTAAAGAGACACATATAGCTTAAAGAGAGACATTTTTAGTTCTTAGAAATTAAAAATAAATAGGAAAATAGAGCATAATTGCAAAATCAATATGTGGCTTGCGTGAAATTTTGGCTGCAGAATTTAATTTTAATGTTAAATGATACCTCTTTCACCATCATAGTAGTTGAATATTACAATTGCTACTCACCAAGTCACCATTTCTGTCATTCCCATACTGATTTCATATCATTTTGATTTGCAGTTACCAGCCCCAATGATACAGCTCAGCAATGCAGATCTCTCTTCATGTCGAAGTGATCTCTAGTTTATTTTCACCATATATTTATTAAGTGATCTTTGACTAAATATGTTTTTTGGCATTTTATTCATGACAATTACATGCAGCCATTTTTCCTTCCAAATCCAAACAGATTCTGCTGCTCCATATTCACAATTTTTCAGATTACATGTATACATTGGTGAAAATAAATGAAATTTACCTGTTTTACTTTACCCTGTGTTAATTGAGATGTTCCTTGAGACAGCGGTGATGTAATAAAATATGATAATTATGCATCGCTGCCGTTAGCTATTGTCTGCAAATTCATGAGAAATTTGGGCGCAAGGTGTCCGAAGGCATCTGCAAAGTGCCTTTCCAGCAGCTGCTTCAAATGTTTTGGATGGAACCTAAGCAAGTTGTTTGTATGGAAGCATGCTGAAAATTGTTTTACCGCCTCAAATCCAAGTTGGTTTCTTGATCTTTGACTGAACTATGATACTTCACATAGACCCTTTGTAATGGTTTAATGCTATCTGAAATTTTAACAGCTACCCAAATTATAAAGCTGCGTTTTTGTCTTTTCGAAGGCATCTGCAAAGTGCCTTTCCAGCATGTAGTTTTTTTGTTATGCACTAAGATATATACTGTCTAAAACAATATAAAAAGCCAAAATGTCTTAACATTGAAACATTTTCAGGAAAACGTTGTGTTGATTTGGAATAACAGTCGGGTGGAAAAAAACATCCACTACTAGAATATGCACAACTGAAAATGTTGGGTTGAATAAAGTGTACGTAGCATTGAAGTATACTGAATAAAATGTTGGGTTGAATAAAATGTACGTAGCATTGATGTATACTGAAAATCAAGAAATTATCAGTGAACTATTTTTCAAAAAGAATACCCATCAAGAGAACACAAGCATGACTGAAACCCAACAAAGCTACACACGTTCATCCCTTCAATAATCTGGATGAATGTTGCACTGACTTCCTCAGATGAAGGATGCTAAACTGAACAAATACGCATGGCCAACATTTCTGAAAGTAATATGCCAACAAGCGATGCACATCAATAGCTTACCAGTAACAATACGGCTGAGATATAACTTCAGTTAAGCATCTAAAGTTCTAGAGTTGATTGGTTATCAAAAGTTGACACCATACGCAAGCATGCGAAGATGCCATCAGCCATAGTCTAAGTACTTAAGTACACGCTAAGGTTAGGATACAGTTTCTTCCACAAGGGAAAACTTCATACACATAATCTTTAAAACACGCCTATTCGAAAAGCAACCTGCTATATCAGGCTACAGGTAGACATGCATATTATGTTAGACAACTGAGCTTCTTTTCTCCCTCCCACTGACAGACATATGCACCTTTGAGCAAGCTTGAGGAGGATTCATCACAGTGGCATCTTTCTTGGCGATGGCATGGGGTTCAAAGCCAGGTGGACCAGCCCAACCTTCTGATTGGCCTGACTGTGCCATATGCACCTTTGAGGAAGCTTGAGACATATTCATCATACTGATCTCTTTCTTGGCGACAGCCCAAGCTTGAGAAATACTCATTGTAGTGGCATCTTTCTTGGCGATAGCATGGGAGTCAAAGCTAGGTGGACCAGCCCAAACATCCAACTGAGAACCATCAGAAGCAGCAGGATTTGACACAGAAGAGCCATCTCTCTCAGCAACTGAACCGACCAGTTCAGGTCCGGACAGGCCTTCCAGCTGAGATGTTTTACCAGCAGCAGTCACAGCAGATTCAGCACCTTGTCCCTGGATCACAGCTGGTGTGGTGTACGCGGATTCAGCACAATAGTATGGGTTAAAAGTGGATTCACCATAATAGGAGGGGTTATATGCAGATTGACCATAATAGTACGACCAGTCTGATGTCGGGACTCCAACAGCCATTCTTGAGGGATCGGAGGAAGTGAAGTAGGAGTAGAAATGTGCCATGTAGCTGGCCATGTCACTCTGTTGGACATTTGCTATTCTAACTGCCAACATATGCCCATCCAATTGATAACCATTCATGTGAGTGATCGCAGTAGCAGCAGAGTAAGCATCGGCAAATTTGACAAATCCAAATCCCTTGCTGACACCAGTGAACTTATCCAGAACTACTTTGGCTTGAGTAATTTGGCCACATGGCAGAAAAAGTTCAATCAACTTATCAGTAGTAACATGCGGCGGGAGGTAGCACACATATAGGTTAGTCATGTCAATTTGTCTGTGCTCATTACCAGGTATCTGAGGGGTTCGAGCAAATGTGGCGACATCAGATTCTGCAGGAAGCCCTGCAATTCTCACAACCAGAGTGCTTCCTCCAATCTGGTAACCATCCAAATGATCAATTGCGGCAGCAGCAGATGAAGCATTAGCATACCTGATCATGCCATACCCGGCATCAAACTTCTTAGCTTGAACAATTTCTCCATATAGGCAGAAAATCTGCACCAGCTGTTCGCAGGTCACAGCTGATGGAACCCTGCCAACATACAGATTAGCCATGTCAACTTCTTTTACAAGCTTGCTACCTGACTGCGAACAAGCAGATTCTGATGCATTGGCTGGAAGAGGCTCAGATCCCTTGACTACTAGCCTCTTTCCTTCAATCTGGTACCCATCCATTTGCTTGAGGGCCTTGGCTGCTGAGTTTATATCTGCATATAGCACAAGACTGTACTCCGTGTACATTACCACCTTGTCAATCTGACCAAAGGGCATGAAAAGACTAACAATCTTGTCAGCTGACATGGACTGTGGAAGATTGGTGACGTACAGTCTACACTTGTTGATTTCAGGAGAGGCATTTTTTTCTGATTGTGGTGAATGCTGTGAAACTGGGCTGGATACCGACGGAGAAAGGCCAGCAACTCTGACCGAGATCGTTTCACCTTCAATCAGTGCTCCATTCATCCGTGCAACAGCCTCAAGAGCACAATGGGGATCAGCAAATTTGACAAATCCATATCCTTTGGTTGAATTATTGGCTTCTTCCACCACCGTTGCATGGGTGATCTTACCAAATGGCAGGAAAAGCTCCACCAACTTGGCACTGTTCATGGACAAGGGCATGTTACAGACATATAGATTAGACATGTCGATTTCTTTGAGGGCCCTATTGTTGGCATGTGATTCCTTAGGTGAGCCTGATACACCAGATACTCGAACCTCTATCTTCCTCCCCTCAACCAGACGTCCATTCAACTCAATAACAGCATGGGCTGCATCATGAGGGTCAGAGAACTTCACAAAGCCATATCCTTTACTTACACCTGACGTGTAATCCATGGCTACCTTTGCACTAGTTACTTGCCCATAAGGTAGGAAAAGATTGAGCAATTTGTCTGTGTTCATGAGCAAGGGAAGGTTTTGAACATACAAATTACTCATGTCCACCTCTTTCATGAGTTGATGATCAGTTTCTGATACAGCTTGGACAGATTGATTGGATCCTGATGAGGAAATGCTAGCCACTCGAACCTCCATCTTCTTCCCCTCAATCAGACGTCCATTCAACTGGAGAATAGCATGAGCTGCATGCTGAGGATCAGAGTACCTCACAAAGCCATATCCTTTACTTAACCCCGTGGCATGATCCCTCACTACCTTCACACTGGTTACTTGCCCATAAGGTACAAAAAGATCATGCAACTTGTCCTCATGCAGGAGCAAGGGAAGGTTGCAGACATACAAATTACTCATATCCATTTCTTTTGTGCAACCTGATGATGGAGCATCAACCAGTCTGACCTCTAGCATTCTTCCCTCAACCATGCGTCCATTCATGTGTTTAAAAGCTTCAGCAGCACAACGAGGATCAGAATACTGCACAAAGCCATATCGTTTACTTAACCCCGTGGCATGATCCCTCACTACCTTCACACTGGTTACTTGCCCATAAGGTACAAAAAGATCATGCAACTTGGCCTCATGCAGGAGCAAGGGAAGGTTGCAGACATACAAATTACTCATATCCATTTCTTTTGTGCAACCTGATGATGGAGCATCAGCCAATCTGACCTCTAGCATTCTTCCCTCAACCATGCGTCCATTCATGTGTTTAATAGCTTCAGCAGCACAACGAGGATCAGAATACTGCACAAAGCCATATCCCTTGCTCGAACCAGTGAAGCAATCATCCACAACTCTTGATCTAACAATTCTTCCAAATGGAATAAACAGCTCAATGAGCTTGTGAGAAGCCAAGGAAGGTGGTAGGTTACCCACAAACAAATTAGTGCCATTCCCTTCTTTCAGTTTGCCCTCATCATGAGATGATGAAAATGAGAGCTCTTGTCTCTTGCACAGGTGCTTGTCCTGGTCATCACATTGAACTTTCCTTTTCTCTACAGTAGCAGCAGCAAAACTTTCTGTACTGTATGTATAACAAGATACATCAGCAGCAAACTTGACAGATAACCGTTTTTTGAATGGCATTGTTTCCTTTTCTTTGGCCACAGATACCTCCTTCTGTGCAGAGTTGTGCCTCAACACTTGTTTCAGCTCTTTCTTATTTTGTTCTTGTTTCGAAGGTTGCACGTAGTAGGACTTCTTCTCAACAAATTCCTCCTTGTCAGTCATTAGACCATGACATGGCTCCGCCACATACAGTTGGTTCCTGCAAGTATTGTGGCCATCAGTCACCAGATTGATGTAATGCTCTGAATGAGATGAGTCAGCCTTGCCACTGCCTTTATCGCTGCAAAGGTCTACTTCAAAAGGTTCCTCATCGCTTGCATCCTTGTTTTCAGGCAGAGCAGTGCCATTGCATTGCTCCACATCTAGTTCATCATCATCGTCATCATAGAATTCAACCTCAAATGGTTCTTCTTCCTCGCTGCCTTCCTCATAACCAGCAGCAGCACTCATGTCATCACTCTGACTCTCCTGCAGCCGAGCAGTCAAGTCACTTCTCCCCATTCTTGTGCTGAAAACTGGTTCATAGAAGAGAATGTTGGTTAGCCCAAAAAACAGAGGAAATGTATGTCACTGAACAACACCAATAAAAAATAAATAAACAGTGAACAACTGAATATGCAGCAGCTCATTGAAAGAAAAACATTGAATTTCAAATGAAACCTTTAGGTGTCTACTAAGCAGTCTGCACAACTGGGATTATCAGCTGTGCAATGCGTTCCTCACAAACTAAAAGCAGTCCACATAACTGACTGACCATTTAAATTTCAATTACTGGGACTGAAAGCGATGGCAACATGTTCAGTATCAGCTCTTCATGTCATTGCATTGTTTGCCTTGTTACTAGTTAGATGATCGGCAAAACTAATATTGTGACACAGATGCACTATCACTCTATCAGCACAATAGTTTAACACAATCTGCAGAACCATCAAACCTTTGCGCAAATAATCAAACTAAAAGAGTATAATAACAAGAGTTAATTCCAAGGCTCCAGTTGGTCTATAGTGCAGAGTCATTTAATAGTATCAAACGAGAAGTTTATAAAGCCAAACTACGTTAACATATTTATTTTATACTATAAGAAAAACTGAGTTAACCCCTTTATTACGGCCATGACCTATTTCTGTGTATTAAACTTTTTTACTTTTCCCAAGGACTTTGGGACACTCTTTATCCAACACAAACGCTGAAGAAAACTTCTTCAAACAATGCACATAACAGGTAAAACCATTTTTTGGTAGGTTCCTTTGTACATGAACATGTTTTTCCTTCACATCTCCTAGTAATTCCAGTGTGCAGTGCTCCTTCTCTATTTTTTTCCTTAAAAAAAGATGCTAACTCAAAACCCTATATAAGACAAAACCACTAAATCAGATGCGTAAAAACGAAGCTACGAATCACACATTCACACTAAAGATTTCTTGATGTTTGAACTCTAAACCCACACACGCAAAAAAAAAAAAGGTGCCCTGTAGTAGTAGCGCAGGCAAGTAGTAGCAGACAGAGAACCCCACGAAACACGGCAGCCAAAAGCAACGCACGGAGGAGAATATCGTACATCAACGGCGGGGTTCCTCCCCCGGGCCACGCAAACGCAACGACGGACGCCAAGAGCAATGAGGGTTTCGGGGACGAGGCAGCGCGGGGAAACGAACCTCCGATCGGAAATGCGAGGTCGCGGGAGCGAGCGATGCAGCCAAGAAAAGGCGCTTCGGCTTGGTCTGCAGCGCGGCCTTGGAGTTGGAGTGTGTGTGGGAGCACAGGCGGAAGACGAGCAGCAACAAATCCGGAGGAGGAGGGAGGTGGTGGTGGGGCGTGGCGGCCTGATCGGAGGTTGCGTGCGTGGTGGAGGTGGGTTTTCCTCCCCCTCTGCTGCTCTGCAATGGCCCAGTGGTGGAGGGAGGGAGGGAGGGAGGAGAGGGAGAGCAGCGGGGGCAGGGGGAGGAGGAGTGGGAGGAGGGCAGGTGGAAGCAGTTCACTGTTCACATGGAATGGCCATTGGCCAGAAGGGAAATTTGCGTGCAGGCCCCTTGGCTCCGTGCTGCACTGCACGGGCGGAGAAAGTGGAGGGAGGAAACCAAGATGCTGGCGTAGTGGGGACTGAACTGCAAAGCTACGATCGATCGATCGATCAATCAATCGTCTCTCCATGCCATCCCGGATTCCCGGTAGCAGCTTGGTCGTGATGACTACAGGACTGTTTAGGATCCTGCCGCTAAAAAATAGCACCACATTCCTGATGCTATTTATATGACCAAATGATGTGAACTAATTTTAAATTAAGTACATAAACGATGATTAATTGGGGAGATGTTAGTTCATGACTAGCTCATATTTAATATAGCATCATGAGATAATTATAGATTAATTTGGATTAATAGATTCATCTCACCAATTCGTCATGAATTATACAATTGATTTTGAATTAGTTTATATTTAGTTCTTCTAGTTAAAATCTAAATATGGTGCTAATTTTTATCAAGTTCGATTCAAATAGAGTCGACAGATACCCAAGTACGATAGTCTTTCAGTTTGTCTTTTATAATGGTGTGAGTTCATCCATCCCATTTGTAAAATGATGAGTGAAATAATTTTAAATTTGAATGAACATACAAATAATAATAATATTTATGTTGTAAGTTGTTCCTGCAATCTATAGTGAAAAATAGCTAAAATAAATATTTTAAGTTAGACTCGCCATGAAAAAAAAACAGTGGGATATGTGTCCAAGCCATGTCCACTGACTTGCAGGATATGTCAAAACCTGTCGTGTTTACCTGACCAGACTCATTTTGTTCAAGTCTAGCTCCTGCACTCTCCATGTCTCGTTTATGGGACTCATAACAAGTGTTCATATGAAGTCTACCGACATATTTCGATCTCATACCAGCACATTTGCTAGTCACTGAATAAGAGAAAAAGATTACAGGGCTCGTGAACAAACGAATACGAATGTACTTTATCACTTGATGTTGTTGTAGCGTGATTCTATTACACCCAATCAAAAATCACCGAACGTTTTCAAAAAAAAAAAAAAAAAAAAATCACCGAACCGAATAGTACCGAACACTTCATGCTAAATTGCTAATGAAGCAATACTTAACTCAAAAAGGGGACTCAAACTTTTTAAAAACAATTTTTCCCAAAATAAAAAACCCATATACATAATTTTTTTAATAAATATTATCAATTAATATCATAATTAGTATCATCGGAAAGATCTTTGAATCTAGTTTTTTAACAAAATTATTCGAGACATAAATATTTCATATTTTTAAAAAAGAGTCAAAAGGAAAAAAATTTAATTTGGGGCAGCCTTTTTATAAGACTATACTGTAGAGCTTTTTCGTTCAAAAAAAAAAAAAAAAAAGCTTGGCAGCCTTTCGTTTTTTCTTTAAAAAAGCTTGGCAGCCTTGTACTAAATTGTAGCGTTGCACGAACAAGGAAACATCTTCTGTGCAAGCGGGGATATGGAAATATTCTTTCCATATTTAGAAGACAAAAGTCCTATGACCACTAATATGACTTTGGAAAGGGGCTAAACTAAACTGAAACAATATGCAACTTTTTTCTTCGAAAAAATTACGAAGCGTAAAATCTCAGCTCCACAAGGGTCCCAGCTGATAATTTGAAGGCAGCCTCGGCCTGCCCGTGCTCGTCGTGATGGCCACCGGCGGCGGCGGCTCCAGCGAGACGGCCGTCGGCGCTGGGGAGGAGAACGCGAGCGCTTCCAGGATCCCCATCCGGAGGTTCTTCGTGGCGCTGCACGTGGGCGCCGGCTTCCACGCGCCGGCGAGCGAGAAGGCGTACCGCAGGGCCATGAAGCGTGCCTGCCTCGCCGCTGCGGCCGTTCTCCGCGAGGTCCGGTCACTGAGCTCTTACACTTTTATCCCCACTCTCTCCCTCCTGTTGCTTGTTGTCATGGCTTGGTATGGGCGTATGGTGTGACGCCTGGATTTTAGTCGCTGATTGGAATCGTGAGTGCGGAGGGTATGATTGAGATTGGGAATTTCGGACACAATGTCCATTTCCGTTAGGGAGACGTGGTGCATTATAAACTGAGCCGACCATGGCCTGCTTGTTCTCAGTTCTATAAATATGGGTTTATAGGTAACTGATTTTGTTGCTGTAGCTTCAGGTTGTTGTTGTTGTTGTTTAAATGATAATGATATCTTCAGGTTGTGCTGGACCATTTGACGTTTGTACCATATGCACTTGGACACTATGATGTGATGTTTTGGTCATGTGCAATGCAAATGCAATCTTGAGATCCGTCCTTGCAGATTCTATTTTCAGTAGTGGATTCCTGATGATTTTTTGTACATTTCCAGTAGTGAATTCATGATGATATTTTGTACATTTCCAGGGCAGTGGCACAAGCCTGGATGCTGTTGCAGCTGCCATTCAAGTTTTGGAGGTTAGTATTATTACTCTTTATGACCTCCTGTAGTTTTACTCTTGTAGTACCTATGTATAAATAATCTTGAAAACATTGGGATGAACATATAGACTGTGCAATAATGAACAAGTATGTGACAAGTGTGGTTTATTTCAGATTTCAAAATGTCTTTCCTAATGTTTGCATGTTATAGTTTAGCTACAGTAAAGGTTTACTGGTATATTCTGGGAAAATGCTTGCTTGTTCTAAGCTAAAGGTATCTGAATCTGTTTATTCTCATATCTGACTAACTAGGATGATCCTGTCACAAATGCTGGTCGAGGTTCAAATTTGACTGAGAGTGGTCATGTGGAATGCGATGCAAGCATCATGGATGGAAGCACTGGTTCTTTTGGAGCTGTTGGAGCTATTCGAGGTACTTGTAATTTGGAGCATGGTAGTTGATAACTAAGTACTAAATTCTAATTTGTTTTCCTGAACTTTGATGCCAGCTCTGACCATATTTTCTGTTTCTTGTAGATCAGATGTAAAGAATCCAATCCAAGTCGCTTTGCACTTGGCAAAGGAACAAATGGCAGGGTCATCATTGCTTGGTCGGATACCCCCCATGTAATCATGAAAACCGAGCATCTTCTCCACTTTTTGCCTGTTTTTCCCCTGTGAATTCTTGCCCATCAGTTTTGTTCACTTGTGCTGCTCAATTAATTGAATTGTAACATGTTCTTCAAAGTTGCATGATTTGCATCTCATTTTGTATGCAAGCTATTGCTTTTATCCATTGAACCTGTTACAAAGTTCCCTTTACAATTTCATCTCAGGATGTAATCTGATCAATGCGCAATATATTCAACACTCATTTATGTTGATTTTATTAATTTACTAACAACCTATCACCCATGTTAGCTCTATATCTAAATACTGAGCTATTCCCTGTTACAGGTTTCTGGTTGGTGAAGGAGCATATCAATGGGCAAAATCAAAAGGAATGGACATAGTTGAATCTGCATCGGAGGCTAATAATGTGAGTCCCTTCTTGTTTTTTGTTGTCTGATCCAATCATTCATTCCTGATTGGCTGGAACTTTTATGTTCTCAAACAGTGGTTGGTGACAGAGAATGCAAGAACACAGTGGGTGAAATACACGTCATTGCTTGTTAATACCAAGAAATTATTAGAGCAGAACACTGGTTCTGCTTCAGAACATTCAGCACAGTTGGAAGCACCAGGTTACCTCCATGTTTACTTGCTACTTATCTTATTCAGGTTACAACTTTTATGTTTTATTATTCTGTATGATATTTTATTCAAACTTCTACCTTGTGTAAGTTGAAATATCTTCAGAATATTTAACTTAATATTTCCTTAGCATAACGATATTCAATGGCTGTTGGGTTGTCTGAGAACTTGGCCCTACATTGTACTTCTATTTTGTTAGTTGCCAAATTCTATTCTGGTAGGTATTTACTTTTTCATTGTTATCTGTCAAAAGATTTTGTACATACAATTGTCATACTTTCCATGAATACAATGTCCAAAATATATCAGCATTTATGTAAAAGTAAAACAGATATCAGCACAGTGGTTGGTCTGAGTTCAGTTGGACATTTAGTAATTATTTGTTTATCCCTAACACATTATATACTACTTTCATTTGGATTTGTGGTATGATATCAGCACAGAAAATATTTATGTCACCACTCAAATTTTTAGTTACTCTACTGAGAGTCGCAGGAATGTGGTACTAATGTTACATTCTTGCACTTGCTTTCTGCTATGGTAGTAGTGATTTTTGGACTATATTTTCAGCAAATAAAAGGCTGCCTGCTCCACCTGTCCATCTGACCTGTGTCAATTTCATTGTAGGAACTGAATCTAAGAATATTGCTGATGTAAAGAAGAAGATATTAACAGAGTCATTCATGGAAGACAATACAGATTGCATAATGGATACTGTTGGTGTTATTTGTGTAGATAGCTACGGAAATGTAGCATCAGGTGCATCTAGTGGTGGTATTGCCCTGAAGGTCTGTTGGTCATTGTTCTCATCAGTTCTTGTTCAAAGTCTAAGTTTCTAATAAATGGTTGTCCCTTGAAAATTCCTCTTATTTTTTGTTTATTTTACACTGTTTTGTATGAGTATGATTTTCATGAACTTTATGTTTACTCTAGCAGTAGCATAAACCTCTCATTGTACTGTTGGTTTTGGTTCTAAGAAAAGCAGACTGATGTCATAGCACTTGGCAGGTAGATGGCCGGGTTGGGTTGGCAGCTATGTATGGCTCTGGGTGCTGGGCTTCGTCCAAAGGACCCTTTGGTACACCATTCTTAGTTGGTTGTTGTGCAACTGGAGCTGGAGAGCACTTGATTAGAGGATTTGCTGCCCGTGAATGTTGCATCTCATCATCTTTGTATGGTCATTTCTTTTTCTTTTCTGTTTTGCCTTTTTACATCTGTTCAGTATGTCATTAGGACTAAACTACAACATTATTTTTCAGCAAATATCCCCTTATGCAAGTATAAGTCTGAATATATATGTTATGTATTTATTGTCAGGTCACAATCTGGTCCTGCTTCTGCGTGCACTAAAGTTCTCCACTCTGTGGTTCAAAGCAGCAGCAAAATGTCTCATGATACAGGCGCTGGGTTGTTGCTAGTTCAGGCTGATATTCTAAAGGTGAGTATTTGCAATTCCTTCTGTTTATTAGTTCTTGGATGGGTAGCTGGTAGCCCCTCCACTGTGGGCTGAACCATGTATCTTTTGGTAGGGAGGGGATTTGTCTGAACTGGAGGCCGCTGAGCTGGTTGCTGCCTACTCCTCCCCATCATTTGGTGTCGGTTATTTCGGAAGCAGTATGAATAATCCTAAGGTAGTAAGTATAGTACTTGTTTTTGCACTCTTTATTATTCTTCGGAGATTGTTATTATTTGACTATTTGGACCAATGGTTCCATGCACCAATGTGTTCTGTAGGTTTTGATGCTTAAAACACCAGAAGGCCCATCCAAAATGGTGAACCAGTTTGCAACTTGCATCAAGTTTGATAGAGAATCATCTGAACAATGACGACTCAGACCATGCAAGAACACTTGTCATATTTTACATTATAATGAATCCTTTGAACTGGATTGTTTGAACAACATTTGAAAATCTTTTTTAGATGAAAAAATAAAAATAAACATAAATAGAAAGGATGACTGGAAAACGACAGGATGCAACTCAGCTAGTAACTCACCTCTGACTATCGTCGAAGTTCAACGTTTCCTTCTCAAGATGTACATGTTTTTTTTTTTGTTAAAAAGTACATGTATGTTAAAATGTACATATATATGAGTGTCTCAGTTTTGTGAACGACTGAATATTTTTAAGAAATTGTCTTTATTATTTTGACATCAAGATGGCTAGCTCAAAAAAATAAATAAAATTGCATGTATACTGCAATTAATAATTGTAATAAACATATATAAATAAATCATATTCTCTAACAAAATATAATCATGCAAGCCAAGAACATGGAGCAAACTGTGTACCCCACAAGTTTGGCTATAGGTAACGAAAGAGAAGCCAGAGCACAACGAGCGTTGTATCTCTCGAGAATGCGTCTCCTCCTGTCGAGGTCTAGCCGCGATCTCCTGAGCGCTTCTTTGAGCGGCATGTGCTTCAGATGGCTGACGACCACGACGGACATCCTCTCCATGTGGGGTGCCAGGTAGAAAAGCCCAAACTTGAGCCGCCGCTCTTTGTAGCTTGCGAGCCGCGCTCTAAGAAACCTGATGGTCTTGTTCATGCTCTCCCGGTTCTCCTTGTAAGCCTGACACTTAAACAGCCCTACACGTCTTAGCCTGTAAAAGGTGTTCTGAACTTTTTCGCATTTCCAATCTGAGTAACGCTTCGCGCCCTAGTGAAGTGGATCTGCGCATCGTGCCCATGTAGCCCCATACCACGGAGTCTTGTTGCTTGCCGCCTTTGAAATCAAATACCCTAGTACCGAGCTCGTTACGTTTGCCGAGCTTACACTTCCCCACCATGAATACCCTAGTACTAGTAGCCTTTTGTTGATTTTTGTTGCTATCATAAAAGAAATAACAAAAGGTTGGACCAAAAAAAAGAACGAATGAAGATAAATTTCAATGAGTGGAAAGCATGCAAAAGTTCATCTAGATCTATATAAAATTTATTGGGGAAACCAATGTTACTAGAAAATACATACTCTCTCTCCATCCACAAAATAATGTAATTCTTATTTTTCTTGGAGAGATTGAAGAATTTAAATTTTTACTAATAAAGTTTTATATCAAAGGTATTAATATTTATAGGTACCATTAGATTAAACAATGTTTTTCTCTTATACAAAATCAGTCCTTAATTATCAGCCAATAAAATGTATTGGAGGCACAATAAATATTAATATTACTATACTTGATCAAACTTAAACTACTTGGTACAAATTCCATACCCTTCACTTGGTCAAACTTAAACTACTTGGCACAAATTCCATATTCTTTTGCTGATAAAAGTTCACTTGTTTTAGAACAAAATTTAGTCGATATATATACAAGGACAGTAGAATTGCAAGATGGTGTCAGTTCGACGAACCTGTTGACACATGCTGCTGCATTGTTGTTGTCTGTCGTAGCCATACCCAGGCGGAAAGGTTTATCTTTATCCGTGCTACGTACTGTACTTTAGTAGCTATAGGCAGGAGGTGGTGTCCGGTAGATGAGATGTACTGTATCGGCCTCATCGGGCCTTGCATGCATGCATAAATAGAGATCAGGCTTCAATTCGTTAAAGTAGGGGTCGTGACGTTTTTGTTCTTTTTTTTTTTTTTTTTTTTTTTTTTTTTGGTACTCGATTGAGGGGAACGAAACAGAAAAATAAACGGATACGCCCTTTACTTTTGTACCAGTCCCTCCCCGGATCGATTTATCCTCTAAACAAAATTGTCCCCTGGCCGGTTGGTTACACACACTAGTAGCTTCGGCGCCTCGGCGCAGCATGGCCGAGCGACGAAGCACCCTCGACGTCGTCGCGGGGAGCCGGGGCGGGCGCGGGAGCCGGCGCTCGACATCTCGGTGTTCTGGGGCGGACGCTCCGGTGAGAGAGTAGGACACCAAGGACGGGGGTGTTTTCGAACAAGAATGGGTTTTCGGAGAGAAAGTGAGGAGATAAATGTATGCTTTGGGGGTTGAATTTGCAATCTTGAGTAAATGTATGCTTTTTGTAATTATAAAATGTATTTGTTATGAACCCAGCACTTCTATTAAAGAAAAATCTGTCGCAGTACTTCTATTGAACAAAAAACTTTTTAAAACACTTGCATTTCTAACATACAAAATTGCGCCAACTTTGTGACAGCTCTTGCATGAATTATTATTCCATTCTCTTTCTACATGCAACAAGATTATCTACTGAACAGTGCAATCAATCTAGTACTATCAAGGGATCCACTTTTTTCTTTTATCTAATCGGGCATCAAATTGCTAGTGCGCCATCCACTGTTTCGCTTTCATCATCGGAGGTGAAAGGCTTCGATTTGGACATGACTTTGGAAAACCCATAGCCAAGAGAACTTCCTGTCGTTGCACATAACTGTAAAGGGAACAACAAAAGGCCATCAGGTGGTTACAAAAACTTGATGATATTGCTCAATATTATATGTATGAACCTGAAAGAAAAAGAATTTTGCCCACATGGTGTGATACATTACTTGGAAACCATGTGGGCAGTTCGTTTCTAATAATAATACATGTACTGTAATAGACATCCAATTTTTTGGGCTAACTAAAAGTCAGAAGGATCATTATATTGTATACCATCACCGTTCCAGTTAGCAAATGGCTAGTGTGTAATCATGTAAAATGTAACTAGTTACTAACACGAGACTGTCATCACAAGCTTAATTCAACATATATCTACAGATGCTACACCAACTATCCTTGAAGTACTACCATCTGGAAATTTGCTTTGCCTTGCAATAATTGCTTATCTTTTTGTTTGTCAGAAGCTTTCTGTTGCAAATATCAAGTTTAGCAGACTACTGAATTATGACATAATTACACACCTCTGTAAGCTCTGACAGATGACGATTCCGGAACTCGCTGATGGTTTCCTGAATCTCCGACATTGGAAGTTTTGCCTGAAATGAAGCCTATACATCAAATTCCATACATTACTAATAAGCACAGTGGATGATATCAAACAAAAGCTTACTTGTGCAAGAACAGCAGCAGCTAGCTGAAGACTTGGCTCCAAGGTCTCAGGGACAACCTTCAAATTGTTCACAGTTCCATATGTTATAAGTACTATACATGTGAGATAAGGGAAACTACCAACAGTGCATAATAACAGCAACCAAAGTTACACAATGCATGCTTGGTCCCATTATAATAAAAGTAATAGAACTCTCTTTGCAAATAAAAATTGCAAGTATATGGCCAATAAAACTTGCATCAGTAATCCATTATCGTCAGAATGCTCTGTAACATCCACGTACCGCTGTTGCACCAGCTTTCTCCAAATTAACACCATGATCAACATCATGGGCTCTAACAAATGTCTTCACATTTGGAAAATATTTGTTCAATGCCCAGACAGCTCTGTAGTTTGCACCAGGAGTATCCAAAGTAATTGCGGCAGCACAAGCTCTTTCAGCTCCAACTTTGTGCAGTACCTATTAAACTTCAATTTAGAACAGTACTCTCAACAAGCTATATGTGATACTAAATTACAACCAGACTCTACCTACCTCTCTGCTTCCAGCATCCCCAAAATAAACTGGAAGGTCAAGTGCACGCCCAACTGCAACTCGATCACTGATAAAGAAAATATGCATCAGAACAAAGAAATTTTGGATGACCTGACCGCTAAGGTGGCTAAATTGAACACGGATGATTTGGTTCCAAAGGAGGTTAACACATGCAACCATCAGATTGCTGGTCTTGCAGCATTTTCCTGAATTCCTGGAAGAGTCTGCCTGAAAGTTTGTTTTATTTTGTGGATTTAATACATTCCAACTGCAGTCCCACATTAGCCTAAAATATGATATCAACCATCTCAATTCTACACAGTAATTTACAGACTTATGTCTGCATGCAGCTATACTTCTTGATTAAACATTAATTCAGAACAAATGCTAAGGTTCTGAATTGCTATCCATAATTTCTTTAGAATTCAGTTTATTGTAAGATGCACCATACCTTCTAACATCAAGTGCAACAAAAGGAATTAACCGCTCTGACAGGAGTTGCGCAATGATCTAGTAAGGGGGGGAAGTTTTATTAGCATCAGTCAGACATAGAAAAATAGTAGCGTGTAAGGATTGCAATACAACCTGCCCAACACGTCCAAAGCCTAATATAATAATATGGTCTTGCAAATCGTCAGTCTACATACATAGACAGAAAAACAGAAGACAGCAACATTAGGTGAAAATCGACATGTGAAAGAAATAAAGGATATTAAAGAGCTGGCATACTATTTGACTGCAAACTTGGCAGATTGTAGTAACAAGAAATACTATCCTACCACCATCTGGCATAAACTCTTTGGTTAATTGCTCATCTAAAATGGCTACTGCACTAGCTGATACCTGAACTGACTGGATTTTAGATTTTTTTTCTCCCGTCTTTGGTCATATTTGAGATAGGAAATGCTTCAGCTAGAGTTATAACTACCAACAATTCTAACCAAACTTCAGCATTGTTTCTGCATATGCAATATCCACATTATTCCTGTTGTACAACAACAAATATGTAACTCTCGCTCATCATTTTACTGCCAGTTCTTGGGTGGGTCAGGGCTGCTAAACTGAAACAGAATACAACACCCGCTGTGTTCATCAATTGCCCTCAGTATCTCGGTAACCATCTGAAGAAGATAAAATCACCTAGTTTTGAGTTTTTTAGGGCTTAGGGCTGGCCACAAGAAACTACTATCATCCAAAGTACTGAAACATGTAAGGTAATCTGCTGCTGTCCTTGATTGTTTTGCAGCAGCATGGAGTTGGCAATAGGTCATTCCTGCTGTCCTTTGTTGACTATAGAGGTATGGCAATAGGCCACTTAGCCATGGCTTACCTCAGGCATGTAAAATAGTTGGGACTGATCTCAGCCCAGGTACTAGTGCACTTTGTAGTTGGTAAATCTCTAGCACCACTTGTATATTATATATCCTATGAATTACAATAGACAGGAGCCAGTACAGTTTGATGCACTCATGTGCTGTGTTCTGTGCTCACCCCCCTTCTTCTACATCAAGCCAAGTGCTATGTGTGTGTGAAAGGTGAGTTGGTTGCTCAACACTCAACAGGTTCAGGCCGGCCGATTGCCAACAGAACACACAAAAAACAGTAAACAAGGCTACTGAATTATTTGATTTCTTAATTTTCAGACCACCCAATCATACAAATATCAAATGGCAAATGAGTCTAGCTAACAATTCACACAGAGAACACACTTGGCTACACAAACAGGCATTCAATTGAAACTTGTATTTTACATGGCAGGTTAGACAGTGAGATGATATGGCAGACTGATAGTTCTTTTGCATGCATGTGGCCACAATTACATACAAGGTAACATTGTATCCGAACCAAGAAGCAAAAGTGGGAACAACCAAATACCTCACTTTCCACGGGCAACAGACTCCTCACATCATGCTGCTCAAATTTTGATGCCAGAAACTGCCCTCCAGCAGCTAACCATGGTGTCAGAGCCATTGAAATGCCAACGACTAAAAATAGCAATGATGATAATTGAGGTGATAGAAGACCCTGTAAAATAGTGTTCATTAGTTTTCCCTCTTCTCTATAAAATCTATCCATAGCACAACAATCATATGATTCGTGACATACAACAACTATAGATGTTCCTATGACCAACTATTGTGTACATGAAAAGTAGGTCTAGATTACTAGATACCTATGACATAGAAAGAGTTCTAGCCGTAGTTTCTGAAGAATGTATATTGTGGTGTTGGGACTGGAGCTAAGGCCCTGCAACAGCTTCTTAGTAGGTTGCTACCTATGGCTGCTTAGGCGCTTGTTGGGCAGTGGTCGTGTGTTTTTTTTTCCTGGTGTGTGGAGCTAAGAGTCCTGTACTTGGTTACTTGGGGGGAGCAAGTTCTGCCTCTACATTGTTTTATTCTCTTAATGAAATGACACACAGCTCTCCTGCGTCATTCGAGAAAAAGAAAAGAAAACAACATATGTTATACCTGGTTGACAGCTTCTCCAAAGGCAACAAAAGCAAACTCACCACCAGGTGCAAGCAAGAGGCCAACACGAATAGCAGGTATAGTAGAAACCCCAAACACCCTGCCGACAAATGTAACCAACAATGTCTTTCCAATTATCAAGAGACTCAATATCATAGAGATCGCTGGGAAGTTTGACATAAGCAGCTTTGGGTCAATAGACATTCCAACCTGGAAAACCAAGCCTCAATGTAAGAATTAAGCAAGGAATTCTCATCATCCTAAAGAAAGCAGTAAAAATACCTAGATTTTGGCCAAGATAAATGGACAGATAAATAAACGCTCAAGCATTGATTATTGGCATATGTTTGATTCTATGTAACAGATGATAAGTACACACAAACACAAAATACATTTACTAAAAGATTCTTTATTGGGGACATATTGATATGGTACAAAGTACATGTTTCTGGCTAGACACTAATGTATGATGCTACACTGATAATATTTACTCGCATGATTGTTCCAACAAGAAAAACTTTTTGTGGTCTGAGGAACTCATAATTTGTGATAATGGTTCCATCTTCAGTTCTCAACTGAAAAAATCATAAATTATGTACTGAGAATTTAATATGAAGTTAAATGTAGTAACTAATAGAGTAGCAAGTCCATGGTAACTTAATTTGATGCCCATGATGATGGTATGAGGTTCGGAACATTTGAAATATAATACTAACAGCATATCAGTGTTAATAAAATAATTTTTAATGCAATTATGTTCACAGTACTCACCGTCATAAAGAAAAGTCCTAACAGAAGACCACGATAGGGAGCTATATCTGACTCAACCTGCAGGGAGAACTCTGTTTCTGCTAGTAACAGACCAGCCAAAAAAGCTCCAAGTGCCATCGATAACCCAGCCTGCGAATAGTAGTACCATAAAATTAAAAGTAGTTTTAAGCAATGCAAAGGCTAGAAAATAAACATATAGAATACGAACCCGGGCTGTAAGAAGACTTGTGCCAAAAATAACAAGGAGTGTATTTGCTGAAAATATCTCAGCATTCTGATTTTCAGCAATTTGTTTGTAAATAGGCCGGAGCAACTGTTTGATACAAAATGGAAATTGCTTGTTAAGTAGTTGCAGATAAATTCAGATAAATGCAGCTGCAAGGAGAAAAAACTGAAACATGCATGTATGCAAGGAAACAAGCCCATGTCCAGCTGGGCCCAGAGTCTAGGTATGGCACACAAAAAAGTCCCAGAAAGGATAAGCAAAATAATGTAACTGGACAGTCAACTCACCAGACGACCTCCAGCAATTATGGCAGTTATAGCAGCTACTGCTTTGACTGCAGCCATTCCCATGGCTTCTGCTATTGCTTGGAAACCAACCTATAAAAAACAGATATTGAATGAAGGCCTCAAGGATCAAACAGTTCAAAAGGAGGTGTAATCTGGGCATTCTGAGGCGTTGTGGCACTGGGGTACGCCTGGACGCCTAGGCAATATGGAGTAACTAAAACCTTGTGTCGTCCTGTGGCACCTGGGGGTGCACCTCAATGCCTAGATGATACCTCAAAAACCATGAAACTGGGAAAGGCATTGACTGCATCACTCACAAATGGCCCCAGGCCCCATATACCATCTTCAAGTTGGATGCTATTTCCAATATTTAAATATCTTTTTTTTTTCTCGAATACGCAGGAGATCTGCGTATCATTGTATTAATAGAAGAGAAATGAGTCATACAGAGACCCAAACACACACACCCACACACACACACACACACACACACACACACACACACACTCTCTTACTGATTGGAACTAATCACCTATGACCGAGGTAGAAGACAAGACCAGAGATCCTCTAAACAGCCTCAAGAGCTGTGCACCGGGGACAGTCCCTTAGCACCAGCCAAAGACCATATGAGGGCTTCCTCCCGAGCAAGGTTCAAAGCTGTAGACAATCTAGGTGCAGCTCCGATAATCCTGCTGATCAGCCTACTAATGCTACAAATTTGCATTTCACCTATGCCATCTGAAATATAGAAATGCCTATTGCTACAATCAAACTTAACGGTCACAAACAGAAACAAGAATTCAATGGAATTTTGATTAAAAGTGAGTTTTGAAGTGCTCCTAGTCACTAAAAATCATACTAACATTGGTCTTCACTAGTTTGCCATACTACAGTAGACTCATAATTTCATTGGGCTATCAAGCACATAAACTATGTGTACCAATAAGCAAAAGGTCCTAGGACAGACAAGGAAAAGAGCATAAAGATAAAATGGTTACCCCTCCTTTTGAAGAATTAGGTGATATGAGAGGTATTAATATCAACAGGACCACCACAGCCAAATCCTGGGGACAACACAAGAAAATGTATTAAAAAGGAAAGCTAGATTAACATCACTAAAGGATTGAAAACTCTCAATGCTTCAGAATGAGTATGCCATGCGTTGATACTAGCACATATGCATCACAGATGTAAACAGCAAAAGATGCATAAAGATATGCAACTGTGAAGTGTGATCTAAAAGTTGTGAACAGAAGTGATGTGCTGAAGTACATTAGCAAGAAATGAACAAATGAAAAGCTGAAGCATAAGCTGCGTTATTTCAAAAACAGGGAACGTAACTAAGCACAGTGAGGTTATACCTGGAACAATAACACAGAAAATGTAGCACGTCCATGACGTGACGTACTTTCACCACGCTCTTGCAATACCTAGAAAAGCATTAACACCAAATTCTTCAAGGCCAAGCGACAAATGATCATCACAAAACTTGGAAAGTACAGATAAACATATAATTCCCAGTCATGAGACATGATGAATCAGGCATGGTTCCAGTCAAACATTTGAACTGGAAACATAAAAACCATTGGTTTGGAAGCACTTTCATGATATATCAATTTGATTGCATTACAAATACTAAATAGTGATCAAGCGACAGAATGGAGACCTTTTTTTTTTTTTTTTTTTTTTTTCCAAAATGTCAAAGTGTCTTTGACCGGAGGGAGTAGAATTTTGTACTTGCCTAAATGAAACCTAGTTTGTGCCTGAACATGGCATTTTGAAGCATGGCAAGATTTTTTTTTTTTTTTTTACCCTAGTAGCTTATTAAATACTAAATGGCAACTTGTATTAGCTGAGAATATTAGTCAGGGGTATATGTTTCTACACATATGTTCGATCAGTAAACAAAGAAACAAGAGTTTGATAAACAAGTGTGATTTCAGGGAAGTACTTGCAAGACAACAGCTGTGGATGACAGAGCCAAACCACTCCCAACAACGATTGCTGCTGGTCCTGGTAGTGTGGCAAAACGATGAGCTATCACACCAACAGCTGCAGTAGTAGCCAGCACCTGCCAATTGTTCAAATTTATCAGGGAATAATTGAGTCATGATAATTGTTTGATGGTTGCGTAGCATGCACAGAACCTGAGCAGATCCCAAGCCGAAGACATACTTCTTCATCGAGCTTAGCCTTTCCACAGAAAGCTGCAGGTGCAGGATATTAAGCCAGTATTTGCTGAAAGAAGAAATAGTATCCAAAGGCACTTAATTGTGTACCTCAAGTCCAATGTTAAATAGTAAAAACACGACTCCGAATTCCGCAATTGCCTTTGTCCCATGCACATTACGGATGATGGAGAGCCCATATGGACCAATGAGGACACCAGCAGCAAGATATCCAAGAACAGGACTGCCTAAGGTATCAAGGAAAAATTTATTGCAGAAGGTCACAAAACTAACATGAAAACTGATGATCTTAATCACAAATGTTTCAAACTTTTGTATGCACATGAGTTGATGCACTCTAGCTCCTAACTTCAGAAGTCCATGTATTTCAATTCAAGAAAAGTGTAGTGCACAGTTGTGACTAAAACAGTAAAAGTTGATGAGACCAGAAGGGGAGTCATTTATTTCAATTGCAAACTTCCTTGGGTGACCAAAATAATGCAAAAAACTACAGATGCTGCTGAACCATGCTATGCACAAACAATACTAGAATATGTATCTCACCTCCAGGGATTTTCTGAAATAATGGTACAAAAATAACACTGGCTAGAAGCAAATACAGTAGGTCGAAAAGCGAAGCTTCTTCCTCATTTACCTGAATAGGGAAATGAAGAGCGTAAGGAATTTACATGCAAGCTAAGCTTCATTATAACAGTTAAATATCATATACGTACGAAAAATGAAATCAAAAGATGAGCAGGTTCAGATGAGGAAATTGTACCTCTTGATGAGGTAAGAGCTCTATTAGCTTCTTTACTCTCTGTGGAATTTGCCGTATCTCACGAACTATGGGCTTTGTTGTGGAGGTAACCTCTCCAATACTTGTGGCAATGCCTTGCTGCTGAAATAGTTGACTCTTCTCAGCTCTATTTAAGAAGAATGCCCTACAGGACCATAAAACAAAAAATTAATAATTTAGGGTATTGGCTAACTGACATGAACGAAAATGCTGTCCACCAGTCATAATAAGGAAAACACTTCCATTCCCATTTCCAATTTTCAGTGCAAAGAAGAGATGACTATACAGAATACAGTATGCTTTTATCTGTACACAAAATAACAGCCAACAATGTAAACTGGTGGAGTGCAGTTATCTGAAATCAAATCCTTAATGCAAAATGCAAAACCTAAAAAACACACAGCAGTTGTCATGGGACTCACCCTGCACCAAGAAGCAATATCCCAACAACAAGCTTCGGAGCCTGTTTTTGCACTGATTGCATTAACCCCCGAAAAACAGATGTAGGCGTAAACTCTCCATCAACTTTGGAGGAGAAGAAAGATGCCGGTAAGAAGCGGGATGATCTCTTCGGCATTGATTTTTGAGCACTCACTGGTTCCTTGGTGACCTCCTTTCGTTCCATTTCCTGCTTCTTCCCTTGCTTCGACTTATCTAAATCAGGCTCAGCTTCTTTCTGAGCCTCAACAGACACCTTATCACTGCTTGCTTCATCACATATTTCACGCGATGGTTCAAGCTGCTCAATGCCTTCAACAGCCAAGTCACCAACCATTAGACGCTCGATACTTGACACCTCATCCCTCACAGAAACATCACCAGTGCCATCGCTGCTATACTCGTACCCTTCAGAAATGCTCTCTTCTTCCGTGCTTTTCTGCTCTTCAGCAGGTGACTGTAGCTCCACCACAGTGTCAACCGAGGATATGGCCTTCTCCGCTCTCAGCAGCACCATTTCCGCATCATTGACACGCTGTGCGGCTTCCATCTCAAGAGCCACCGCCTGCTCAGCCAACACCATTATATTGGCAACATCTTCTTCGGCCTTGGACGCATCCAGCTGGGCCTTCTCAGCGAGCTCCGTCAGCCTATCAACCTCCTTCTGCAGCTCCATTTTCTTGTCCTGGACACATCTCAGCTCCTCCTCGCACTGCGACAGGGCTGCCCGGCAATCCTTAATCTCTTCCTGAGCAGACACAAGGGCCTCCTCCTCCACACCTTCGACGCTAACCTCCTCCACGCCTTCGACGCTAACCTCCATCGGCCCGACCGAACCCCTCTTCGCCTCCAGCGCCTCGGCAGCCAGCTGCAGCCTCGCCTCGGCCATGGACAGCGCCATGGTGGCCTTCTGGACGGCCTCCTTGGCGTCCGCCTCCTTGCTGATGATCTCCTGCACGGTGGCGACGGCCGCGGACACGTCCCTCTGGGCGCCGTCGGCGCGGTCCTTGAGCGCGATGGCCGACTCTGATATCCGCTGCGCCTTCTCCTCGAACATGGTGCTGTTGAGCCTGGCCACCTCCAGCTCCTTCCTGGACCGGTGCAGCATCTCCCTGAGACCGTCGACGTCAGCGGGGCCAGGGCCCGTGTCGTCGTCGGACCCCGAGCTGGTGGCCTCGTCGTCGCTGACCTCGCCGGAGTCCTTGGCGGCGGACTCCAAGGGCCCGTCGACGTAGGCCAACGAGTCGTTGCCCTGGCAGCGCGGCCGCCCTCTGGCGCGGAGACTGAGAGGAGGGCGCCCGCGCGAGGGAGCCAGGTAGAAGAGCCCGCCGCGGCCGCGGAGGGCGGCGGCCGTGAGGTTCCCGTTCCCGCCGCCGCGATGCCGCGCTCGCCGCAGGGTGCAGGCCCGGAAGCCATTCCCGGCGGCGGCGCCGATCTGCAGGCCCGCCCGCGGGGCCGCGCGGCTGGGCCCGACGCCGGAGGCGAACCTGGTCAAATCCATCGGACCCTATCCTGTATCGTAGCGGAGCAGGAGGACGAGGACAATCGGAAACGCAAATCAAACCCGCGGAAAAGGAGAGGTTGGGACGAGAGAAACAGAAGCGGAAGAGAGACAGAGACGGAGCAGTGCTGACGTACTGGTGGGTGGATACGGATTGGGTTCAGAGGGCGACCGGACCGGAGAGGAAGGGAGGCTTGTCACGGGAGAAGCGCCGACGACGACGACGAGGAGGAGGAGGAGGAGAAGGAAGGGCGGAGGGGCCTCGGCCTCATTCCATTCCTCCTACAGGACTGCGAGGCGAGCTCACCTCACCTCACTAGCCGCTGGCCCTGGCGCTCGCGTAATCGCAGCGTTGGCTTTGTTGCCTTGCCCTTGGGGAGGTCTTAAGGCCAAAGGGCCTCTTTTGTTTTGCGTGTCCCCTTCTCTGATCCTCTCCACTCCCTTTTGTTTCGGCAGCGGCGGCGGAGGGGACGAGGCAAATCCAAAGTGCCAACTGCCACGCCAAACTGGCCCCTGCAAATAACAAGCCGAGCGGAGGAGCGTGTGAGACTGCCCGGTGGCCCGTGCGGTGCGTGCGACCTGACTGACCTGAATACCTGATTCTCTCTGCGGCTGGGCTTTTGCTTTGATCCGCAGATAAAATTTGTTTGGATTTCTGATCCTCGGATAATGGTATATTCCTCACTAGTGCTAGTTGTGATGCAGCGACGGGACCGCCACGACAGAGAGATTAAAATTTAAAAGGAGATAGAAACACCGCACATTTTTAAGCTGTCGTTAACCAGACAAAAAAAAAGGTGGAAAAACGCCATTGCCACCCTTGAGGTCCGGATGGTGAGGTAAGACTGAGTACATGCTTAACATTGTTGTGGACTTTTAAAAAAAAAATCGGCAAAGAACCCGACCCAGAGATTACTCTGGATAGTAACCTTTGGGGTGAATATGAAAAGCTTACTAACTTGGAGAAAGACCTTCTGCTGAGGCATTTTTTCTAAAAGCGAAATTAAACATTAAAGAGGTTTTTTTTGTAAGTCTTTATATATGCCGAAGGGAAACCAGGCCCTCGTGGCTTCTTTTTATGTTCTATATAATCAACATTTTCGAGAAACAACTAACTCAGATTCCAGGCTCTGGTTAAATGTTTTCAACAGGGTCATCTCAACTTAGCTAGACTTAACTATGTAATGATTACCCTCATTTCCAAAGAACCAGAAGCTAAACATCTAGAAAGAATCAGACCCATCAGCCTTTCGAACTGTACCTTCAAAATGCGAAATGCACTTTCTTTTCAGGGGATGGCAAGATTGGAGGAAGATAATCAAAATAGTGGCACGGCTGCTAAGAAGGTGGTGTCCTATATACAAACAGCAAGATTGAAAGAAGAAAGAATGCGAGGAGCCGAAATGGTGATAAGGCAAGTAAAAGAAACGGCAAACGAACCGCTGGGGATCATGTGGAAGATGGAGACAGCGGTTAAGCTCAAATGCAACTAGTAACAGTTCAGAACTCCAACTGGGAAGATGCAGCAGAATCTGAAGAGCTCATTTCTCTAGAGCTAGGCTGCTAGCTCAAACCAGAAAACATCCCAGGTGTACAGGAGTACCGCACAAACATTCCAGGATGTCAAAGAAAACGGATAGACAGTACGAGACATTAAAAAGGAAACGCATCTCTTCTCTGCACTTACATCACCAAAACAAAGTTCGAGATACATACAGGAACGGAATATACAGTTACATACTAAGTACTCCAGTATATATATCACAGAGGTTAAGCTTACGGCTGGTACAGTACAGGCTCGAGGTTCTTCACCTATCACACCGCTAAGGTGACAGACTGCCAGCAGAGATCAGAACCCCAACGACGCACAGACACTGCTTTGAGTTGTGGCCAAAATGCTTCAGCAAGCTATCCTGGCAGAGCATGGGTTACAGATGGCTCCAGCAAAATGAAGGTACCTGCTACCTGCGTCCTCAGAATGTTAGCTCTGGAGAAAATGCTGTGTGCCAAATGTACATCAAGTGCTGTATACCATATACGAGGTTTCCCTCCAAAGAAGTCTAAAACTGAAATTGTTGTACTGCTCTGTTGTGTGATGCCATATAACCCCTAAAACTCTGCTTCTCACCTTTTCAACACCCTAACTGAGCGTAGCTTGCCCGACTGCTCCTTTTCCCTAGTAAACTACTGGACTTCGGGAGCAGACAATGACTAGTCAAACCATGTGGCATCAGAAAGTCTCATGTGTGAATGAAATAAGTAGAAATACAAAGGAGGGGAAGAAAAATAGCGAACAAATCCTAAATTGTGGTGGTGGTCATTCAAGGTGCTACCTATTTGACTACGCCATGTTGGCAAGTTCTGCTAACCAGCAATACAATGAAACTGAAAGTTTTATGAAGCTCAGGAAGAATGATGTCACCTTTAGAAAGCTGTGTGTCATGAGTGCAAGTTTAGGGAGCTGTGATTGGGTGCTAGCTTCATGAAAACCAAGTGAATAGGATGGGTTACCTGATAAATTCCCTTCACTGATGAAGAATATGTCAGTTGTCAAATGGGCCACTGCTTCATATGACAGCCTTGAGCCTTATATCACCTTCCGTGCAATTTCCTGTGCATTCTTCAAAGAAGGAAGTGTATCCGTTACATCATTATTGCTTTGAGCCAACATGATGTTCAGCAGTATCCTGCGACATGTTTCTGCCAATCGTTGGTAAGGCTGTGCACAAAGCAAACCAACTTCTGCAGAACTTTCAGATAGTCCGTCCATGGTCGTTGCATCCGTTGTCCTCCAAAGCTTATTTTCCTCACGCGCACTTAACTCCTCTTGCAGTTTGGTTGCCATGACTGATGCCCTCTTTATACATCTAGACGGAAGCTGAAAGAAGGATCAAGTGATTAATCTTAGTAACCAAGGTATAACAGTGGAGATCATTACTACTGGAAGAATCAACACAGGACACATTTGCTACAATGCTGCATAAACCACTCAAATGAGGCGGAAACGACAAAATTAACCATGTCTATAATATTTTTATAGTAGTCAAGATTATGAGAATTTGGCACTTGCATGAGTGATAATCAGAACACATACATTAATAATTTGGTACTTAGACACACCATGACGATGAAAATTTAGTCCCTACCTAGATGAAAACAGCAAAACATGAAACCTAACAAATAAGCATAACGAACCTGGGCAAGCAGGGCAACATTAAGACCAAAGCTTCTATCTGAAGCTCCAGCAACAAGTTTGTACAAGAAAATAATTTCTCCAAGATCATTTGCCTCTGGGCTAGTATCCACCTGTTTATCGGTAACTTCCAAAAGCTTCCTTGTGGCTAAATATGAAACATGATATGCCCCAACAGAACCTTCAAATTCTCTCTGAATATCAAGGATCTTTGGATAATGAGTGACAAAAATGACAATGCATTTTTTCTCTTTGAGAAGATAGTGTAAAGTAGCGTAAGCAATAGCAACGCCATCATGTGTGCTTGTGCCTCGACCAAGCTCATCGATGATAACTAGGGATCGAGATGAGCAGTTATGCAATATGTTTGAAGCTTCATTCATCTCTTCATGGAAGGTACTTGTTCCTTGTTGAATACTGTCAGATGCACCCATTCGGGTATAAATCCCATCAACAACATGGAACATAGCTGATGAAGCTGGTACAAAGGAACCGACCTACAAAAAAACAAGATGTTTTTCAGGAACCATCTAAGTATCATGATGAAGTTTGTAGCTAAAAGAAATAACTCCATTTTTAGGAGACAGTGGGAGAAGTCCCTAGTAATGCTTTTTGAATGAAAGTCCTATGACAAGGTCATCATTTTATCAAAAAAAAAGTCATTATGTAATACATTCACAATGTGCTCCCTATAAAGGATGTCATGGGATTTTCATACCTGGGCCATCATGGTAATTAGTGCAACTTGGCGAATGTAGCAACTCTTTCCTCCCATGTTTGGTCCTGTGACAATCTGGCAGTACTCACCATCTGTGCGAAGTTCTGTGTCATTTGGAACAAAATTGCTTCCAAGCAAAGACTCGAGAACCTAAAGCCCAACAACAAACTGTCACCATCATTGTCAATGCAGGCCTGTTTGGCACAGCTCCAGCTCCAAGAATTGTTTGAGCTGGAGCTGTGGGGCATATGAAGGCATTTGGTTGAGCAATTTTGTTGTTATTTGGATTAAACACATGCTTAAATCACATTATTTTATCCTATATAAACTAAAATCCTGTAATAATCTCAGAGATGGAAATTTGCCAGACAGGCCCACATATGGTGTTGAGCTGGAAAAAGGAAAGAAAAAGAGACCATATCCTACCAGATAAACAGTTGGATTTAAAGATATGGAAGTACGTTTCTATAGATGTTTTTCATTGCCACCCACCTAGCAGTAATATATGGCCTAACCAGACAAGTAATGCAGTGATAGGAAGGGGAAATCCATGCTTGCGCTTTAGTATAAGACTTAGCTGACCCATTTTTTTAGAACAATGCCTTGACGCATGATCCTAGATAGATAGCAGTATCATAGTAACTCCTCTTTAATTTCTTGATAGTAAAGAACATTGTAAGCATAGAGAAGGGCCCAATTTAACAATGGGCATAACAGTGTGGAATCTATCAGTAGTAATAGCAACTAGTGTCAAGGTTTACACAGTACATAAATATGTTCCATCTTGTTGGCTACTCAACCGAAGGTACAATACAAGTTTTAAATTATTTTAAAGTATGCATGCAGTACTAAAAAAAGAATGCATAACTACTCTACCTTTTCAGAAAGGAACTCTCAAATTTCAAGGTTCCTCTGTTTCACACATAAAAATTTGGCAGTGCAGTGCCACTACATTCACAAATAAAAAATGAAAGAAATCTACTTGAACGGCCCCAGAACCCACAAGAAAGTTTAAAAACATACATGCTTGTGATTTGAAGATCAAATTAGATAGTCTTGCTACTGATGTTTATAAATGGCATGGAAAGTGAGCTACAACTACAACTGACCGGATGGCGTCCATCTTTGATGTGAATCTGACTTGGTTCATTATCATGGACAAAAATAGGCCGTATATAATTCTGAAAGATGGAACAAAGGTTGGCCACTGGTGAACAATTTCACATAAGAATAAGTCAGACGTAAGGAGAGAGGAATTTTCATTACATTCTGCTTTGCAAGAACCGCAAATGAGTAGAGGCAGTCCAGAGCTGCAAGAGATTCAACAACTGCCTGAAACTGTGCATAGTACTTGCCAAAATCTGTGAGGAATTTATGCCACATAGACCTGCATATAACAGCTAGTTCCTCCTTAGCCAGTAATAGACTGTCCAGGTTCTTCAGTATTTCAGGGGTGTGGTATCTGATGGCCTTTTTTGTGCTATTTATCTTTATCCAATTTGATGGTACCCTTCTATCTACTGGTAGCTGCAGGCACACAAAAGATAGTCTTAATAATATAGCAAAAGATAAACATATCCTTTTTGCTAATTGAGAATGCAGTTAACAATATTTGAAGCTGAACTCAGACCACTTAACTTCGATCAAATGGGTGGTTCCAGCTACGGTTTTAAACTCCAAGTTGCGCATACCAAGTTGCTTCCGGTACTCCATGATCAATAAATCAAGTTTATGTTCAACCATTTTTACATTTACATGACCTTCTGAAACCTATAAAACATGCGAATGTCAAGCCTCAGAACAGGTAAACAAAACAAGATCATTTGGTTTTGAGGGAAGGATTTGCCTCTGGGAACTGATCCGCAGATGCAATGAATAGGTTCAGCATATCTCCTTGATCAGCCGCATCTTTGTTAAGACAAGACAGAAGTTTCACAGCACTATTAAGTACAGTGGACGATGAAGCTGTACTTATTAGCCTTCTCAGCAAAGAGGAGTGCACAGGTTTATGCTGAGATGATACAGTGCCAATATCATCAAGAACAAGCTTCTGCAGCTGCTTCCCAGCTGTGAGGATAGACTGGATAACATCAACAAACTGCAATGCAAACATTAGGAAATGAGGCACCAATAAGAGATCAGATATTGGTATAAATACCAAGTGACCAGAATGATATGTAACAAGGATACATGAAATGGCGAAAAATTCAGTTTGCAATCAACTAGAACAAAAACAAAGAATACACATTTCACCTCTTTAGCTGTGGCTTTGCAATGAAAAACCCTTGTTATTCCTCTTTGAATGTCAAGTGATCTTCCTAGCAATGCTAAAACTGACGAAAGGACAGTGCACAAATCACTACGTGCTGAAGCTATGCAAGATCTATCCCCTCCATCCTGAAGATTGTTAACTGAATTCTGTGATCCCATTGATTCAAAAATCTCAGATACCGCATCATGACGAGCACAAATCAGATGTCTATCGCATAAGGGATGCGTTAACTGCAAGAACATCACATTATCAAAGAACTATGAAAGAACAGTTGAGATAAGTGTAAAGCTTTTGGGGTTGTCACATTTCATATTTTGCAATGTTCTGACATTTAGTTGGTTTCAATTGAATGATACACCATGCAGATAATCTTTTCATGAGAAAGGCGCAGAGAGCCTTACCCAGTTTCTAAACAATCTAGACCCAAAAGATGTGCATGTATTGTTCATAGTTTGGAACAGAGACCCTTCTGTTGTACCATTTGAGTTGTTCCTGAATACCTGAAAGCACATTAGTTGTTACTCCATAAATTGAACAAAATAGAAGCAGCAGTTCACGAAAAGCAACTCTAGATGCCATGTTGACTGTATGTATGTGAGAAAGAAATTATTGTCAACAGAGCTATCCACGAAGCTAGAGGCCAAGGCCTGAGAAAGAAATATTAATAAATATCCAAACAGAAACTTTTACTTTGAAAGTGCTGCAAAAGACTATACCTCAAGTTGTTGAAGAGCATTTGCTGATAAGGAAAATTCTGTATTAGCAGAAAATGCCCGGAATGAAGAACCAAAGCATATTATCCTTTCCATGCCGAAACCTTTGAGATATCGAACCGATAATGCTAATGCTTGAACAACTAGCTCTGGCATCGCCATGATAGCCTAGTTTTGAACAAATGGTAGTTATGAGACATCATATACTACATTATGAACAACTGGAGACTGAGGCAGGGTGATAATGAATACACCAAAACACCACTCAGAATAGAATTAAAAGGCTAACAGTACCTCAATCCCATGAAGATTGTTGCTGTCATCATTTGTTTCTATCAGCTTTCTATCATCTTCAGCCCTAGAATCACTGTCTACAGACTTTTCAAATAAAGTTATCAGTTCAGCCAAAGCACCACCCTCACCAAAACATTCACATGATACACGCTCAACCCGCACATTAGAGGTGGGTCCCACATATGCCATCATAATCTACAAAACAAGTAGACACCAGTTTAGATAAATTTGGGAGAGAAATATTTACTCAATTGCCAAAACCTCCAAGCAAAGTATACACAAAAGGAAAGGGAGAAGGTTTAGGGTAAGAAAACTTTTATTGAGCTTAGCTACCATGAAGAAAAGGCAATGGCACTTCATGACAGACAACTGGACCTGAACTTGGCATGGATTGTAAACGGGAAGGAAATCGCAACAGTGGGAGGTGACATGCTACTAAACTACATTACAGTGAATTGTTTGTGGTTCTTGCCAATTTGCAAGCAACCATAGCATCAAGTTGAACCTGAAGTGTCAGCATGAATTAAATATCCATATAGCATGACATCACAGCTATTAAGCTAGAAATTAATTTAATAAATCAACAAGATTATAGCTAAAACTCCGATTAGTTTGCTAAATAACTAGACTTCCATTAATAAAAGCGCACTCGCCATGAAAGGTAAGTGACACACAAACTAGAAGAACCATACAAAATATATGAAAAGCGAGTAGCTTTGAGCAATACTGGATATGGATAAAGAATAGTTTACCAGGGGGGAAAAATAGTATATGCGTCCGGATTAGCTGCCATTTGCTGGGCTATCTGGAAAACGAAATTCTGTGTGTTTCGAGCAGAAAAGAGTGAAATCTCCTACTGAGATTGTGTGCCTTATCTGTGCATTATTGATATTCTGGGCAGGTCTGTTCAAGGAAGACATGGAGGCTCAAGTCGTCCGCGGAGCAGAGGTGGTGAAAGCAGCGGCGCTGCTCTTTCACAAGAAGGACGTGGGGATGCAGTCTCAGGAGGATCGTCAGCTAGTACCCTTTGTAGGATAGCCGTAGAATGAGTTTGAGCAGCTTGCGTGCTGTGAGGGGTGGCAACCCTGTCTTTGTACGTTTTGGTTCATGGTTTTCACGTTTGCTGGTTTGCGCGTAGTACAAGTCTTGTCTAGTTGGGAGGTGGCTCCGGTCTTTTGGTGTTGATTCCTTTGAGATCATGGGTTTTGGTGGCACGGTGCCTTGTTACGTTTCTGTTCTCTACGTTAAAAACTGAATCCTGTAATTTCATTGCTGCGGTAATGAAATTCGGCCTTGGCTTTTGTGGGAAAAAAAAATATGAGAAGCGAGTAGAGGTCGATTATATCTACTCAATAAAACATCAGCTACAGTGATCATGTGAATAGAAAAACAAAAACATCAAGCTACAACTTGAACATGAGCACATAATAGTCAAGATCAACTAACGGATAACTCTCGTCAGGTAAGCTTACCTTCTCTGTGGCGAAAGAGAGAGGTGTCCCAAGGATGACCTCCACAGGCGCCAATCCAAGCAGCACAGCTTCGAGTCCGCTCCTGGAGTCGCTGTCCAGGAACTCCCCGTGGATGACCTCACCCGTGGACACCTCGATCGCCACCATCCCAAGCTTCACTTGGAGCCCCTCCTTCCCCGCCGCCTCCACCTCCTTATCCACGACGCAGACCAGGTAGCTGCTCCCCTCCTCGGGCGCAGCGCCGCCACCCTCCAGCTCGCCTGCCGCGGCCTCGATCGTGGCACGCGTGTACACCGCGGACAAGCTCCGCGCGAACGGGGTGGCTCCCGCGCCCCCGGCCGCGGCCTTGATGGCGGCGGTCTCGGTCTGGCGCACGACCCCGACCTTGTGGCCCGCAGCGACGAGGCGGCGGACGTGGAAGCCGAGGCGGAAGGTGGGGATGCTGGCGGTGAGGAAGCTGCGGTCCGGGTGCGCGACGATGCCGAGCACCGCGGCGGCGACGGCGGCGTCCTCGCCGAAGAAGCGGAAGCGGTAGCCCACCTCGACCATGAGGAGCACGTCGGGATGGCGGGCCTTGAGGTCGACCACCTGCTGCTCCAGCGGGGTGTAGCCCTTGCCGCCGCCGCCGCCGGCGGCGGCGGCAGTAGGGTTCAGGGGACGAGGCGGCGGCGGCGGGTTCGAGCGGCTCCAGGAGCCTGCGGCGGACGGCGTCACGGGAAGGAGGAAGGGTGGGATTGGGCCGTTTGGCGGCGGGGGATTTGGGGGAGATGGAGAGTGCGCGCGCGCGCTTGGCTGGGGAGAAGGTGGCGACGGTGGAGACGGGCGGTTGCGCCGCGGATGGTTTAGGGTTGGGCGGAGGCGGATGCGGCGGGTCGGGGGCGGCAGACGAAGGCCCGGGCGCGGGCTTGGGGGAGAAGAAGCGGGAGAGCACTTGCTGCTTGGGCTTGCCCATGGCCTCCGCCTGCTCGATCGGCGCGGGAAATGTGGGGCGTCAGGGTGCCGGGTGTTCCGAGCGAGAGAGGGTTTTGAAGGGTTCTCAGTTCAGTTCAGTTCAGCCGGTCCCGTTTGGCCTTCAGGAATCAGGATACCGGAAGGTCCACGAGCTGATCAGCATCAGCTTTGCCGGTGCTGAACTGCTGATGATAACCCTCCAAAAGTTGCCGCTGTTTGTTCACCGATTCGAAACTTCTTTTTTTGCGACGAAGATTTGAAACTTTGCTCTACAAAATCCATATGGTTTTTAGCATTAGAAGATTTATATGCTTGTTAGCGGTATTTTTTCAAACTCTAAACAGTCAGCCACACATCTATATGAGGTGCCAATCAAACAGGAACATCATATCACCATGCAATGGTTACATGGTGTTTAAATAAGACAAAACCGAACACAGGTTCACCATAAAATTTACGGAAAAAAGAAAATATTTAACTTAATACAAATTAAATTAGAATAAAAATCTTTGTTGAAATGGAGGTAGTAAATCCTAAAAGGTCTTAAGTTTTCCCAGAAATAATATTGTATTCTAACAATGGGCTTTTTACGGCTCAAAGTAACTGTATTGCTGAAAACTAATAAAGAAAGAATTCAGTTCTGAAACAAGTTCAGTCATTTTTTAACATGATATTTTGCTTTACATAGGGGGTATTTTATATACATACAGACAAACTGTACTGTCCTACAAGTAGCAAGAATCATTCGGAAACTCAACATAATAGATTCAAGGATTTCCGTCTCTCCCTTTAGTTTGCATGACACTTAAAAAGTCTTGCTCTGGACATCACAGGTGGAGGTGGTCACCTCCTCTTCACTTTGCCCTCCTCGACCTACAGAATTCGAAGGACCTTTTCGAACCCCTTCCACAACAGGTGATCCTTGGCCAACCGTCTACCTGTAACTATGTCCCTCTGCGATGACTTGGGGCGTGGAACAAACCAGCTATTCGTCACCACTGGATCTATGACCAAACACTCCAGACAAGTAGCGTTGTGAAGAATATACAACGCCAGTTCGAGCTGACCACGGTAACCATAAAACCCAGTCATGCTTACAGTCTTCAGATGGCTATGGCGGCATGGCGGGAATGCGCCTTCGCTTAGCTCCCAAACATAGGCTGCTTCTCCAAAACAACACATCTGCATGAAAACACCATCAGAAAAATTTCACGGGAAAAAGAATTAACCTGTTTGATCCCACCCCCAAAACATATTCCTATCGACAGAATTTAAAGCAGAATGAAGGCATGCTTGAGGCACTTTAAATGGCAGAATTTAGATGCCACTTACATGGAGTACCATCTCTTCCAAAACAGGGACTGGCTCCAAAAGGTAAGCCAAACGAAGAATTCCAGTACCGGTTTCTGACCACCCAGAAATATCAATCTTCAAGACCACATGTCTCAAATAGGTCAGCATGGAAGGACTTTTCACAAATCCCTGCACCTGAAACACAAGTGCGGTAAATATGAAACGAGCAATGGGAGAAATGGAGCCCACGAAGGAAACATTCAATGTTTAACTAACAGACCTCGGTTTCAATTGAAAATTCTATGGAAAGAGACTGAGCATGAGAAAGAGCCTTGACAAGCTCAGAGAAGACATAATCAAAACCGTCCAAGGACGAGAACAACTCGATTGTTGCCTCTGATATGTTCAAAGATTCACCAAGCACAATAGGTATTATACCATCCAAGTACTCAAATTTAGTGAGGTTTGGGGCTTGGATATTCAGCTCTTGCAGATTACAGCACCGCACACGCAGAAAAAGCAATCGCCTCGGCTGCTGGCTTATGCTTAGACCAATCAATTTGCACCAGGTGATGCTTAACCACTCAAGGACAGGGCACTCTGGTAGTAGGCCCTGTAGTTCCCCTGTAATGATGACCCTATGCAAAGAGAGCTTCTTCAGGTTTTTGAATCCACATAAGTCAGAAGGCAATGTTAATAAGACAAATCCTAGCTGAAGATGCTTGACGCATGAACCACCATTGACATTGAAGATATCCAATGGGAAGCTGTACTGATCATCTGTGTCTTTACTTCCTTTCAGTCCAGAACACAAATCAAGAAAACACGCTTCGCTCTTGACGTAGCTGAAAAATTGACCCATCTATTGAGGTGATGCGTGTGCCTTTTGTGAAGTGCAAACTTAAGGACAAACTTATCCAAATTAGGCGGCCTTAGCTGCCGCATGACGCTATTGACACCCCGGATAAACCTTGTTCGCTTGGGTTCTCGATTGCCTATTCCACCACCGCTGCGCACCGTTGCTCTGGTGAATACTAGCTTTGGGTAGCATTTCCAAAGCTTTCTCCATTTCCTAGATAATATGCTCATCCGCATAGCTTCTTTTAATGTCAATCGTGACATTATGCCACGCAGAATATCCTGTGGAAGAAACAAAACAATTCAAAGGTCACCTATGTGTGTTTTAAGCCACCGAGAATATGCACATACTTGTGCCCGTCAAAATCATGAAGTTAGTTGTTGAGAAACAATTCAAGTGGTTGACTTGGTGTGTTTCAGCCACCAAGAATATGCAATTAAGCAGGCACTTGTGCACATTAACATACTTCAAATCATGAAGTTACTTACTGGTGGTAGATGGTGAAGCTGAATGTCCTTAGATGTTGTTGCCTTCAAAGTGCTTGTGCAGCCTTCAATTTTTGCTCCCCTCCCACTAGACATGGGGGCATTCGTTTTCACCATCAGAATAATACTACCAGAACTGCATAACAATAAAAGGAATAATGCATTACTATTTTTATGAGAAACAGGGCAAAGGCCTATCTAAAGGTTGGCTAGATGATTTCTAGGTTTAATCTCTAAGCCTAAACTCATTTAGAAACTTTCTAGAATTTTTTCTAAAATGAATAAAAAAATTAGTGTTAATTACTGGGAAGATAGACCATGTTTTACATTTTGCAAGTCACCACAATGTCATAAACTGCATTCATAATTAATGTGTCTTGAATTTTTTTAGGAAAGAAATAATGATATGCATGTGAAACTGAGCTGGGACTCATTCCAGTACTATATCTCCTGCTGTATTCCTAGCTAACAACATTATATGATTTTTTAACACTCAAAAACTAAATCGTGTTTTTCCACCGAATGTAATAATGGGTGATTGCATTAACACACAACCATGTCTCCCTACCTTAAATAAGACGAGTGATCAAACTTGAAGTAAAAAAAGTCAAACGTCTTATAATTTTGGATGAAGGAAGTAGATACTAAACATGCATTTAGAACGAAGCCTATGGACCAAATTACAAGAGTGAGGCAATGTGTGAGTTGAGAAGTTTAGGCTCCTACTGTGCATCAGTGCATGTGCTCTGGACAACCTGTTGAAGGTAAGCAACTAAGCGGGTACTGATCTGATCTACAATCTAAACAAAGATGTGTATTGTTGCTTGGTTTTTCCACCACGGTAAAACCGAATTCCATTACGACAGTAACGAAATCACAACGTTCAACAGGTTCGAAGTGCCAGATCCCCAAAACATCTTTCCACCTCCCTCCATGTTTATGATAGCCAAGAGATCAGCCAACATGGATCAAAACAAACTAACAAACAGTGCTAGCAGCGTTTAATAACACCCAGAGAGAAGCACCCAGCAAAGAACCGAAAAAACACTTTCAGTATTATTGCTTGGTAATGATTTTATCCCGTTCTTCAGACTAATCCCGTCTGTTACCTGACTTGCCACAAGCCAATTCTACACGATCGAAGGCATTGGCTTGCTCCAAACAAAATCTGAGTAGTGCGTGCGCGGCCAGCCGGAGCACCCCACCCCAAGCGGCCAACCCCCACAAGCGCCTGCCCTATCTGCTCTCTCCGCCCCTAAACCTAGGTTTAGGGTCAGGGAATTGGTGTTGACTAGAATGCGAGGGTGTTCAGGTGTTGCACTTGCAGGAGGTATTCACGGAGGGAAAGGAGGAGTGGAGGACGGAGATTACCGCAAGCTGAGATGGGACGAAGGTAGAGTAGACGGCGTCGACGGGGATGGCGGTGGCGGAGAGGCGACCACCGGGGGCAGTGCGCGACCGCGGCGGTGACGAGCTGACGAGTGACGACGAAGGGGCGATTGCGACTCTGCAGTGCGGTGCGGAGGCGGAGGCCGGCCGCAGAAGCGAGTAGCCGTACGGGCTTTGGGGCTGGGGGCGGGCGGCGGCTATCACTTTGATTTGGAAGGGGCGATTGAGACTGCAGTTTACGACAACATGTTTTCGAACTAAACATAAAAATACCTACCAATCTTTTTATTTTTCTTATAAAAAAGCCAAATGTTGTCATAAACTGTTGCTGCTACTGCTCAGCATTTCAAATGTGCGCCAAAATAGCATAGTTGATCAGGCGGATTCTTTTTTTTAAGGTATGGGAGAATACTTTTTATTATAAAAAAAACATTGCATGTATGTTCAGTTGGATATATATACAATGAAAGATAAGGATTGTTATAAACTAACCAAGATTATAACAAGTAAAACAAAAACTTCGGCAACGAGCATCTACTCTAGTCTCTCCGCGGTACGCCCCTGTGCTAAACCGAGCACCTCAAACCCCTGCCTATGGCAAGCTATTTGTATCCGGATCTGACCCAGTTACATGCATATACGCTTTATACACACTAACTTCGAAAGAAAGCTATCAGGTATACATATATGTCCTAAACTGGATCTGCTCCTCGGATGCGACATAACAGAATAATTCAACATAAATACAATCAGAAATACATGCAGTAGTCTAGATAAAAAAAATCCAGCACGATGAAATAAAATCAGTCAGGGTTCATCAGCTAGCTCAGCATGTCAATGGTCCATCTCAAGTTCTCAACAGAAGTCAACAGAAGAGCTGCCTTGCCACACTAATTTCTTGTGTCATCACCCTAAGAGCTCACCATGTTGAACTGGAACCTAGAAAGCTGCTGCGGAATGGTGGAGATGACAGGCCCATATCGCAAGCGTCAATGTAAGGAAATTAGTTTTAGAAACAAATTCTTGAAACTTGAAAAGCACAACATAATAACAGAATTAACACCACTGGTGATGGCCAAACAAAAGAAGCAAAACCATGTACAACAGTTATGGCTGGAAAGGCTCAAAAGAACAGATTTGGTCTGAGTATCAATAAACTGCATATAGTCATCTTATGGAGAATTTAGTGAAAGTGTGAAACTAATCATTCTGTAAAGAGTAAAATGCACCGTAGGTACTTAAACTATTGGGTGGTTCTGGGATAGGTACTTCAACTAAAAAGGTAACAGTTAGGTACTTAAACTATTGGTGGCTCCTAGATAGGTACTCCAACTAAAAAAACGTAACAACTAAGTACTTAAACTATTGGTGGTTCACAGATAGGTACTCTAATTATAAATTCCGTGAGTGCGTAGCGAGACAAATTAATTAAGTATAATTAATTCATCATTAGCACATATTTACTAGCCTGATATTATCAAATCATGAATCATGAGTTCAATTGTCCACATGACCATTGCTTATGAGCCGACTTTTTGTGAGGCAATTTTTTTAAACCTAATTAGTCCATGATTTGAAAAAACCGGCTCACAAAAGCCTAATTATGTCAAATCATAAACTAATTAGGCTTAAAAATTCGTCTTACAAAAGCCGACTCATAAGCAATGGTCACCGGAACAACTGAACTTATGATTTGATAATGTCGTGCTACAGTAAATATGTGCTAATGATAGATTAATTATACTTAATTAATTTGTCTCGTTACGTACTCACGGAATTTATAATTAGAGTACTTATTTGTGAAAATCACCAATAGTTTAAGTACCTAGTTGTTACGTTTTTTAGTTGGAGTACCTATCTGGGAGCCACCAATAGTTTAAGTACCTAACTGTTACGTTTTTCAGTTGAAGTACCTATCCGGTAACCACCCAATAGTTTAAGTGCCTACGGTGCATTTTACTCTTCTGTAAACATGTTTGTGGATTTTTCTACAAACTTAGTCAAAGTTAGAGAAGTTTGATTTAGGACAAAGCTAAAGTAACCTATATCGAGTTTTTTTTTAAAAAAACTATATTTGGAACGGAGGTAGTAGAAAACAAACAAGGTTAATCAGAACAAGATATGTAAAACAAGAATGCCTTGTGGAATCTCTACTTTAAAAAATAAATTTACTGCCCTTCCTCAGAACTCTATGGATGAGTAAGGGTTCCCAAAGTTTCTGTCATACATCATCGACAATGGGACTGAATGTTACATTACCTGAACATTGTCGTATAGTTCAAACAGTGGAACAGCAAGCAGTTTCAAATTCCTTGGAACAGCAAAATACTCTCTTTCGGATAGGTGAACAATGAAAAGTTTCTTGCACTCCTGTTCAACAAATTGGTCATTCCAATTATGATCCTAACAGCATAAGTAAGAAATGCTCCCAAAGCAACAATGTACCTTGGGCTTGGTGATATGCGGAGGGCAGTAAGGATACATCACAGTCTCAAAGTTCGGCCTCCACCACACGGCAACACACTCTCCAACCTGGAAGTGACAAGCATGCTACACCCTTTTATTAACTATGGGAAGATATTTAAGTTGCCCTATCTCAACCTTTTGAAGGTATCATATGATATTTTAACATGTAAAACAGGAAACAGTACCCAGATATTTACTGTGGCCAAACAGGAAACAGTACCTAGATATTTACTGTGGCCAGTCAGGCATTAACCTAAGTATTTGAGCATGTATGTGGTGACATACTGAGTCCTTGACTTCCATCTTATGATGAAAGTTCACCATATTTACCTACATACCTGATACTTCTACACAAAATTTTCCATAGTAGAGATGGAAAAGATAGCATCACACTAAGCAAGGAGGGGTATGCCAGTTCGTATGTCACATCTTGAAGCCTGTGATACCGATAATGTGCAAATAACCAACCATGCCAATGTTTCCACTTATGCATACCACAATATAGAACACACGAAGCTATAGGTTTGTATTATATGCGCTCTAAATATTAGAGGCTCTAAATATTAGAGGGCAACAGGGAGGAAGACAAATAGCAAGTTGAGGGCAACAGGGAGGAAGACAAATAGCAAGTTGAGGACGATTTGAGGAAAGCAGAAAGCCTGGATATCAGATGCATTTTCTCCTTCTCTAGATTACCAACAAATCACCCTATATGAATCAGATATATTGGGATCGAAAGGTTTATGATCTTCTAGGCAACCATGTAGATAATTACCATTCAGAATGATATAAACTAGAAAATGGTCAGATACTACTAAATCATGGCAAATTCAAATATCCAATGACCAAATGACTAACAGATAACAAAATCTCTCATATCTCTTTTTTCAGAGCATTACCTGCCAGTTAGGTGGAAAGGAAGGTGAGTTCACAGCCAATTTGCTGCACAACTTTCTTTTCAAACCCTCGATTTCTGCAAGTAGCAGTCCAGTCACATGAGTCAGTAAACATATACATGACTAGATAGAATTAGTATTAGAATGGATCGGACAGAAGCTGGGCAAAGATACTCACCATTTTCTCCAGGCTTCAACCGTCCACCGGGAAGTTTGCAGAATGTATTTCCGATTTGCAGGAGCAGTATGTGAGGGTGGTTGTGCTCTTGCACCTATATAAGAATATAAGATAGTGTCAAATGAAGATATTACATTTTCTTTTCAAGTTACAAAATTAATTAATAGGCTAACTATCATAAATAACTTCAAGTTCACAAGCCATTTGAGATCTCATTCAGAGGAGTCTTTTAAGGAAATACTGATGAAAAGGGTATGTACCAATAGGATTGCTTCAACACTTGTACGCATTCCTTCTTTCATGTAGCTGTCATACACAGAAATGAGTAGCGATTAACTTATGGTGCATGGATGGAACAAGCTTACAAGAACATAACTACCAAGAGAGCCTGACACTTGGAAATTGGAATGTTTTTTAAAGGACAAATAAATATAGAACCCACTGTTTAAGACACAGGAGTATGGGCATCTATCAGAAGAAATAGATTTCAACTTATCTACCATATAGATATCACAAACAACTGAATTAAAAAGGTAAATTTTAAAAATTCACTTCCTTTCTGGTGTATTTGACCTGACGAAACTCTGCACCATCGCCTTTACAGATACAGTTCTGTGGTAAAGCTATTTGTGGCGTTCTCAAATAATTAAATAATTGCCTCACGATATTAGAATGGTTGACTAGAAAGATTCGTCCTACAATACAATCACTAAAACATGAAAAGCTGGAACTATACACCATGTATAGAAATTTATGGTGGTACAGTTAACCCGCTGCAGACAACAAAATAGGCATCCAATAATGCCTACTTGAAAGTAACACAGCCTAAAGCAGGCAGGGGAATGTCCTAAATCCAAAACTAAAGCATTCTAATTGTCTACCTCTGCTGTTACCCAAAAGGTAGTGTAAGACCCTGCTACCCACCACCTAATATACTCTCCACTCAACTGAAAACTTCAGCAAACAAGATAAAAAGAACCAACAAAATGCAGCCTCAATACTATGTTTTCATATATATCGGCAACTATTTTTTTCCCCTTCAAGGAGCCATGTCACACAAATGCACAATATGCAAGAAACCCCATCTAACATGATAGTCCCATTCGACTCAACAACGTTGCCTACTACTCTCCAGTTCAAGCAACTCTCCAGGCCAACTTGGAATCTAAACGAGGTAGTTTGTGATCTGAGCCTTAGGGTTTAGGTTTTTCCGGCGAGAGTACGAAACCTAGGGTTAGGGTCGGGGCGGCGGAGGGGGTCCGAACCGAGCGCGGGCGGGGCACACTTACTTGACCTTCATACGGGCGAGGCGGTCGGCGACGGAGGTGTCCTTCTCCATCTTGGGCTCCTTGGTGCCGAACGTGTAGTTGGCGAGCGGGTACACGTTCACCACCGGCGACGAGGAGCTCACCATCTTGTCCCGAATCGAGCGAGCGAGATCTCTCCTCTCCTACTCCTCCTTGGGCTCCGGCGGTCGCCGGAGGCGGCGGGGTGGCGGCGCAGCAGAGGCTGCTGGGCTCTGCTCGAATCGACCGGCGGTTAGGGGAGGCGTTGCGAAGGGTCTCGATCACAACTGACAGGGAGGGCTTCGTTTATAGGGATGGACAGGATGGTCCGAGACACCGGCAGCTGTTAACGTGAGCCGTCCGATCCATCTCGAGGCCGTTCCAGTCAATGTGTTCGATTACTGGACTGTCTCGTAGCCTAGCGGACTGCAGGAACTACGTTTACGAATTTTGCGAGTTAGAAAACGCTTACCAATTTCACTTTATTCGATTTTATATACGAAAACTGATCAAAATAGTACATAAAAAGCAGAGTCTAAATCAGGTAACGCTTGACGATTCGATTGGGTATATGTATTTTCGTGACCGTTTTGTGTGTGATTGTAAAGTATGAACTGTCCAAAGTCAGTCTCGGCACAGTACTAACGCAGTTGTGTAAACGGAATTATGATGCTCACAAATCACAATCCACTTGTTAAGAAAATGCAATCTTCTCCAAAAAACGAAAAAAGCAATCTGCTATTCCTGCTGACTTATATTTCCCCAGTACAGCAGGCCAGCAGCAAACCAGTTGGCGATTTGGCACTTCAGGCTTTCAGAGGATGATTTATGATTGGTTATGAAAACTGATCAAAATACTACATAAAAGATCAATTTCCAGATCACGTGAATTCGATTGGATAAAAGAAAAAAGAAAGGCTTTCATTCAATCAGTGAGCCAAAGTAAGTCTAAGTACAGTAGTAACACTGCTCTGTTACATATGAATGCTTCACAAAGCAGTGATGCATATGAGAACGTACCATGTTCAGAGTCCACAAGTCATCATCAACACTGCTATTTTACGAAGTGCAATATGCTACTCTTGCTACTTGTGTTTCCAAGCACCACCACAATTTGCCACTGCAAAGCCTACTTTTTTCCGTCACCATGCCTAATCAGGTGCCACTGCAAACCTTCAGGAATGAACTATGAAAACCTCCTGTATTTTTTCATAGTTCGGTTACAGAATCAAAACCTGACCGAACAAAACCAAAAGAGTCAGCTTATTCGACACAAAAGTCAAGTTCATGTCAATGACACACACATCTCATCACCAGATGCCACAACTACACCCGCTATCGCGTCCTCAGCTGATCCGAGGCCAGCTTCAATCCTACACCCGCCAAGCAGCGCCCTCCAGACTTCAGAATCAGGTCGACAAGGCATGCCCCGCAGCACAGTCACCGCTTCGTCGACATGGCCGCTGCAGGAGAGCAGATCGATCAAGCAGGTGTAGTGCTGCAATGACGGCGGGATGCAATAGTCCTTCTGCATCACGTCAAACATCCTGCGGCCTTCGTCGACGAGGGACCCATACCTGCACGCCAGCAGGACGCCCATGAACGTGAAATGGTTGGGCCGGAAACCATGTTCCCTCATGACACCAAACAGCCTGAGCGCGTCGTCAGCTCGTCTATGCATGGCAAGGGCTCTGATCATAACGTTCCACGAGAAAACATCCTTGTTGTCCATCTTCAGGAAGACAACGAACGCCCGGGCCACGTCGCCGCACATGGCGTACATCTCGACCAAGGCTGTCCCAACCTCAGCATGGACCTGGAGCGCCGGAGTCACTAGGTTGGCATGGATCCATCTGCCAAGCCTCAGCTTCCTCAAGTTCTCGCAAGCCGAGAGAACCGAGACGACAGTGAAGCTGTCCGGGCTCAAACCTTCAATCAGCATCCGGGGAAACATCTGGAGTGCCTGCCGGAATCTTCCGTGCCTGGTGTAACTCGAGAGGATGCAGTTCCAGGACACCAGGTTCCTCTCAGGCATCCGGTTGAATAATCCCCTCATGCCGGCAAAATCCCCCGCGTCTGACAGCGCCCTGATCATCGTCGTCCATGATATGACGTTCTTCACAGGCATCGCCGCGAACAGCTCCTTCGCCGCAACGACATCCGCCGTCTTGACATACGCGGTCAGCATCGCGTTCCACGACACGACGTCCCTGGCCTCCATCGCGTCGAACACCTCCCGCGCACTCCTCACGTCTCCGGCTTTGACGTACTCCGACACCATCCGGTTGGAGAGGCCGACAGACCTGGCGGGGAAGCCGTCGAACACCCGCCTCGCGTCGGCCAGCGAACCGCGGGCGACGTAGAACGCGAGCAGCGAGCTGCCGACGGCCGGCACGGCTGCGAGCCCCTCCTTGAGGACGCGGCAGTGCACCGCCTCGGCGGCCCGCCACATCCGCAGCCTCGCGCACGCGTCCACCACATATGGGTAGGTGAAGCTGTCCGGGGCGAGGGCGAGGCCCTGCTCCCCGCCACGTCGCGGCATTTCGGCAAACAGCTCGAGCGCGCGCTCGTGGGGCCCGTGGTAGGCGCAGCCTCGGATCATGGCGTTGTAGAGCGCGACCGCGCCGGGGCCGGCGGGCTCGGTCTCCCGGAACGAGGAGAAGAGCAGGTCCGCGTGGGCCGTGTCGCCGAGCTCGGTGGCGCGGCGGACGAGGAGCGCCGGCAGGCCTGAGACGCGGCGGCGAAGGGGGGAGGTGACGAGCAGGCCATGGATCTGGTCGAGCTGCCGCTTGCTGGCGCAGTCCTTGAGGAGGAGGCTCGGGAGGCGGGATGAGAGTTGGAGGCTCATAGGCAGGCCGCGCCGGCCCGGCGGCGGCGGGAGGAGGACCGGGGTTGATGCCTTGATGGTTTGGGTGATGTGCTGGCCGCTGTCAAGGAAGGTGGGGTCACCGAGTCAGTGGCTCATCGGCATCTGCGATTCCAGCGCGCGATCCTATGGGCCTCGCGATTCGCATTGACCGGCCAGCATCTCTTGTGCTGAAAGCATGGAACTGAAATCGGGAGCATGGTAACTGCGAGTCTCATGTGAATTTTCAGACGGTGCTGTGCTTCTTGGGTTCGCATGACTATAAACATGTTATTAGACATCTCATATTCCCATTGCTTGCAATAGTTTCAATTCAGAAAAAAGGTTCAGATCCTACAACTATTCAGAATTTCACTCTGCAGCTCTGCACTTGAACAATTCAGTAACAAGTTCAGATACTACAACTATTCTGAATTTCTCTCTGCAGCTCTGCACTTGAACAATTCAGGAAAAAGTTCAGATCCTAGAACTAGTTTTTTGCTGTGGTGAAACATTTGTTTTATGATGAGGTGTAACCCTCGTCGTCACGTCGTGGCTTGCACAAAAACTGTCACGGAGCCGGCTGCATGTACTGGTACCGTGGAAAGTACAGTAAGTATAGATTTTTGCGTTGGGGTTGGGGGAATGCCGTCATGGACAGGGACAACTACTGCAGACAACGCACATTATCTCGTCTGAGTATGTATGCACAACAGAGACACTACTAGAGCGTTTTTGATTTTTCATCATGATGTCTCATGATCATGGATATCCATGGCAAAATTGTAAAGAACACCCAAAATAATTTGATCCGTCCAAACCGACTGAACTGATAAAATCTTTTTCCTATAATAAGATGCTAAGATGAAAAGTCCTGCAAAGAATATCTCCTGACAAAGACCTCCAGATGACAATGTGTACGTATCACGTATGTGATGCAGCAAATGCCCAGTTTCATTCATTCAGTAGTATCAAAGTAAAAACAACATGCCACTGCATATAGGATTTCATGAGAGAAGTCATTTACTACACAAATTATGAAGTTACTGCATCAAAGCATCGTCGTCCTTGTTGCGCAGCACAAATAGATAGATATACAGCATAGTAGGTGGTTTTCTTGGCCGCAAGCCAGAGCACGCGAGCAGGCCGGCTGAAAATTTCGTTCGGAGCTTAATTAACTATTACCCCAGCGCGCCGTCGTCGCCGTCGTCGTCATGCCCGGCGGCGGCGGCAGTGTCCGCGTTGACGACGTCGACGAGGAAATCGAAGAGGTCGGTTTTGTGGACGGCCGTGGCGACGTCCTCCCTGTGCACGGTGCGGCGCTTGCCCTCGAGCGTGGCGGCCCAGGCGCGGCGGGTGAGCTCGGCGACGAAGAGCTCGCACGCCTTGGAGAAGACCACGGGCGCCTCGCCGGAGATCATCCTGGCGCCGCCGTCCGCGGTGGCCTCCCCCGCGGAGCGCTTCATGATCTTCTTGATGCGCGCCAGCGGCAGCGCGTGCGGCCCCGTCCGCGCCGACACCCCGCCGCAGAAGATCCCCGAGTACGGCCTCGCCTGCCTCATGGTGGCTTCTCGCTGTCGCTGCTCCTGCTGCTACCGGGAACCCGCCGCCGTACGTCGATCGCCGGTGCAACGATCACAGCTTGTGTGTTAGACTAGCTAAGTTTCACCGAGGAGATTAATTGGATGAACTGATGAAGGAGGGGGTGCGTCTTATATATACGCATGTGATGTGATGTTTGATGAACCCGCGAGGGCCCGGCCGGGCTGGGTGACGACTGAGGTGGAGGGAGGAGCGCGTGGCGTGGTGCATGCGTCGCATCGCTCGGTCGTCGCTGCCCAAGGCCGGCAATGGAGGTGGTGGCGGCCGGCCGGCCGATTGGACAAGGACCGGCGCCAGACGACGGGAATAAACAAACGGGGAGATGGCTGCTGCGATGCTGGTGTACGTAGTAGAAAATAAATGATCTAGACGTAGCTTTCGCAAGTACAGAATAGGTAGGTTGCAGTCAGGGTTTAATCTATTTGGACTGGTTGTTGCTTGCATTTGCATCCTTGCGCTGCTATTGCTAGTCGTAGCTAGCTATAGCTGCCCCGGCCCCCTTGCTTTGCATCACGCAGCACCGTCCGGAGAACGACGGCGAGAGGGAGGGGGAGGATCGAATCGGTCACGAGCTGAGGCAAGGCACCCAGTGAGCGTGTCCTTGCTTGGAAAGCGTCCTATGCATAGTTTGCGTAACTGCGTGGTGAAAAGTGTCAATCCTCTTTGGCTCAGTTTATCAACCATTTTATAAGCCGTTTGCCTAAAAAAAACTCCGTCCATCTTTAAATACATGATATTTTCACTTTTCGAGAAACAACTATCAACAATTTTTATAAATAATGAATACCATCGATTAATATCATAATTAGCTTATCAGAAAGATCTTTAAATCTATTTTTTAACAAATTTATTTATAGATATAAATATGACACGCAGCACGAACAACCAAAACGTCGTGTATCTAGGGACGGAAAGAGCAGTCTTTTCCAGGAGGTCCACATGGATCAAGAGGGACAAATTGAAAGTTTGTTCAAAAAAGAATATTACACTTTAATCGGCATATATATGCAAAAGTATCAAAAAGAGTATCACGATGGCGTATAGAACCTAGAAATTATAAGACTAATTAGAAAAAAATTTAACTTTCAATTTGAGGATGATACGATGGTATAGAATAAATCAAAGGGGCTAGATTGAATTTGGATAATAATATTAGATAAATTGGTCTATATATACATCCATATGTATGCTAAAGAAATGAATTGTAAATCTATTCTGTCTAGCTAGCAGTGCAGGAAATATAACTACTGTCCATGGATCAAGACTGTATAGGCAGGCATGTGCGGCGAGAAAACCAATATATGCTTCAGCGGACGCAACCCAATAATATGTTTTTGGACTCCTCTTTCTTTTTAGAAGGAGTGCTTATTTTGGAGATGTTCAAACCACACACTCCATGCATGGGTTTAGGAAAATTTGTAACCCATGGATTACGAAATGGGTCGCACCAAATCGATGGAAAGGCGGTGAGAAAAATTGGCTCGTTGTACTCTGATAGTCTGCAAGACTTGGATGTCTCGGAGACCAGGCCTTGGAAGATTACCTCCAAGGTCCTAGTTTTTTTTTTTTGATACTCCATCACATCAATTTGATACCCGCATGGAAAGGATTAAATATAAATAAAAAAATAACTAATTACATAGTTTTATTGTAAATCACGAGTGGGCCTTTTGAGCCTAGTTGGGCCACGATTGACAATATTTACCACAAACCTCGTTGACTTTACAATCTCTCTCCTCCCACAAATTTGTTACCGCATATAAATAGTATTAAATATAAATAAAAAATAAATAAACAGTTTTGTTGTAAATCACGAGACGAATTTTTTGAACCTAGTTGGGCACCGATTGGATAATATTTACCAAATAAAAACGAAGTGCTACGAACTTCTTCACGCCAAACTAAACAAGGCCCTTCTGGAAAATACCCGAAGGTCCTACTTGATTGCGGTGGATAGGATGACAGTATGAGTGTATGACACTCGCGAGTGGATCCGTTTGCACGGCCCACGGGCCGAATGAGCAGTCCTTCCGCCGGTGTCCTTCACCAGCAACCCCATGAGCATGGGCCACACCACGGATCCGGGATATTTAAATATTTGCCTTCCTTGTTTAGGTAGTTTAGGTGCCACCGTTAGTTTGGCAGATTTGCCACCGGTGCCGGGACGCCGCCACATTTGCCACCAAATGCCGATGTGGCACGCCAAGTGGACCGCCGGTGTGGTAGCCCGGGATCCTCCGCTTGGCACGGTAAAAAGACTAATCTACCCACTGCTTCTCTCCTCCACCCAATGGGTGTGGGCCCCACATGTAAGAACCATCTTCAAGGTGAGGTCTTTTGTCCCTTCCTCGGGGGGAGAGAGGGCTCGGCCGGCATTGTCGCCCTCTCCCCGCGAGGATGTAGGAAGGTATGTCTACCACTATGCTGGAGAATCCGGGTGGTGGTTTACTTGCAACTGGTTGGGCTCTTTTTCCCTCTCGGTTGCTTCGCTGTCTGTCGATTTGGGGAGCCTCGTGATGCTTGCGGCATCAACTCCCTTATTCCCTGGCGGCGAGATGGCCAGCGGCCATCTTTTATGGCTTGGGCGTTCAAGGATCCTACGGTGTGTTCTTCTGGGCATACTACTTGTGGTGCCAATAGAAAATCTTGAAGTTTCTTCGTCAGGATGGGCTATGGCCACGAGCTTCATCGTGAAGCTTCTCCATTCGCCGGCGACGAAGAAGACCGGGAGCCCCTTGTGTGGACCAAAATGTAATTTTCTTTTGTTCAAGGGTGTGTTTGTGAGTTGCAATGTAAACCTTAATTAATATAATACAATCCCGGTTATTCTCAAAAAAAAAAAAAGCAACCCCACACGACGGCCACACCACACCAGTAGGCACTAGGCAGTAGGGAGCAGTGCGACACCAACGCGATGTCTCCCCGCCGCCGTCACACAACCTCGCCGCCGGCCAACCCGCTGGACGACGAGAACCTCCTCGCCGAGTTCCTGCTCCGCCTCCCGCCGCGGCCTAGCTCCCTCCCCCGCGCCGGGGCTGTCTGCAAGTCCTGGCGCCGCGTCGTCACCGATCCCCATTTCCTCCGCCGCTTCCGCGCCCGCCACGGCACGCCTCCCCTCCTCGGCTTCTTCGACCCATGCGGCAAGTTCTACCCCACGCTCAAGGCTCCGGACCGCGTCCCCTCCACGCGCTTGTCCGGGGACTGGGATATGGCCGCCTGCCGCGACGGGCTCATCCTATGCATAAGAGGGAGGGGAGGGTCCGAGCTACAGGTGCTCGACCTCATGACCGGCGACCGGTCCGACCTATTGACCACAGAAGCCAATCTACCTGTATGTAACTCTCAAAGTGGATCTGGCTATTGATTCCACTTCCACCGGCGTGGACGGCCTCCGCTTCCACCTGTTCGCGCTATCCACAGATCATGACCATAAAAAGTTGTCTGCCTCGGTTTACTCGTCAGATTCAGGTGCTTGGACTCATTCCGATGAAACTTTGGTTTATGGATGTACTCTTTGCTTCATACGGTCCCTTGGCACCCTTATCGGTGATGCATTCTACTGGTTGTACGCGGATGCCGAAATCCTTTGTTATGATTTGGGAACTCAGGCCCTTGCTGCCTTCGGCGTTCCAGGCAATGAAGAAGGAGACAATGAATATGATTGCAGATATATGTTCATGACGAAAGACCTCCTTTGTGTTGTCATGTTACATGAATATCAGCACATCATCCAATTCTGGGTGTTGGACACAGCAGCTCTTACCAGTGTTGCAGAGTGGGTGCTGCGCAAAGTTGTTATGCTGGACACGCCCCTCCCACCACCCGAACCACCGGAACTACAGTTGGTTTGGTCAACGTTGAGAATAGTGTGGTTTGAGGAGGAGGACAATGTGATCTTCCTATTCGCAGAGACCGGAATCGTTGCATTCAACCTAGAGTCGATGAAGTTTATGAAGCTGTCTGAAGAAATTCACTACAACGAAATTCATCCTTACTTAAGCTTCATGACTGCAGGTACCGTCTTGTGAGCCTCATGAGCCTGAAAGTTCCTAATCCACATGCATGATGCTTTCAAGTAAAAGTTTCCTTGTATGACGGCCTTGCTGTTTCTACAGGTAGAGACATCAACCTCTTTTGTTGATGGAGCGATGTTCAGTATCCAGTCAGTTGAAGCAAGTAACAAGTCTGCACTGTGCTGCCAAGATAATGCTCCACCTGAGTTCAACCATGATCTTGCATCGTTCATCCGTGACCAAGTGTTATTTCAGCGCCTGCACGTGCTTTCATGCTTTTATTTTGCCTGCTGAGTTTCCTTTAAGCTTGTACTCCAACTTAAGTTAATCAATCCTAGGGCCATGTAACCAGGGTTTCGATCTGGCAGTCATCTAAGACCATAGACTAGTACTAGCAGTAATACTATGGCTCTTTCTGTAACGGGTTGATTTCAGTCTTAGCAATCCGTTGTTGTTCTTGAAATTCTTACATGTTCTGTTTTAGGAATTTCCTCGGATCCTCACATTGTCATGTATCAACAGCTAGTCACGCTTGGCTAGATCGCACCCTTTTTTTCCTCTGACTTCTTCAGTTTCTTTCCTCTCCAGAAAAACATAGAGCTAGTCAGACTGTCGTGATAGTTTAAGGGTCAATTAGGTTTTATTAAAAAAACCATGGAAATATTTTTAAAAAATATTCATATAAATTTTAGAAAATATGGAGTTAAAATACTAATATCTGATTTGGTCTTCAAAACTTTGTTTTATAATAGGAAAATAATAATCAGTTCCATATTTTTTTCTATAATGAAATTGTGCTCAATGTTTTCTGAGCTAGACACCGTAATAATAGTGCATAATAATTTTTGAGAACTCCATGAAGTTCGGCATCACTAGCCCATCGAAGCTGCCTTCCCGTTCAAACATGTGCTCTTGGGGAACACAGATATATGACGAGCCTTTCTGTTCAAACATGTGCTCTTGGGGAACACAGATATATGACGATTCGATGACATGGCGAAAGGAGTGCACCTCCCATCCCTTTCGGAGCTAGCCTTGGTGATGTTGAGCATTGCGTGGCGTGACAACCTGCATAACCGTGTGTCATCTTAATTGATAAGCCAGCACGAGGCCACATGACGATGATGAGGCGTATGTCGTCGCAGTAGCGCTTCGTGATGTCGTGCAATGGACCATGATGTTGGTGATGAATCAGTGGTAGAGAGGCTTGCCGGATCGTCATGCGTCGCCGTCCACCGTGGCACGACCTCAACAAAGATGGCCCGAACGACAATCTCGATGACACAACCCATGTTCATGGTGCCGCCTTCCATTGATAATATGGTCAATCCGTTGTTGTCCATGTTCTTCCTTGTCTTCTATCTGAATTGCTCCAGATCTTCACAATCGGTAGGATCAATTGGTCGATGAAATGGATCGAACTAAATATATGCGTGCGTGCTTCTGTCAGTTGATATCCAAAGCCCCCCCTCCTGTACTTCACTAGTCGGGTCATCGTAATCTTCATGCCACTCACTCAATATAATCGTCATGGGCCATGGGGGACAAATGAGGAGGCTTGGTCCTGGTGGTTATGCTTATTGTTCCTCCTTGCATTCCCTGCACAATGTCAGGCGATGTCTGATTTACCATTACCTGACTGCATGCCAACGATCAGCTGCTGTCACTATCCGGCTATCCGCCATCCTTTTCAGGAGTTGAGGCTGCTGCAGGCCGCCGGGGTCAAGAGAAAACGCGTGGCTTGACTGACCTGAGCCACCCACCCGTCCTGCTCTTGCGGCCACCGCGACCAAGGGAGACAACCAATGAATCATAATCATTCGCAGGCAGCAAAAGCAGAGGCCGGGGTTGTCTCTCTCGTCTCGTTCTTGGCTTTTAACTGCTGCCTTATTCGTTCATTCATGATCAATCAGTTTCTCAAGAATTCAGAATGGATCCATCTGCATTCTTGATACCGTTGAACAAGCTTTACAGTTCAGTATTCAGTGACGGACTGTTCTCTAAAGATCAAGTGAATTATCATGTAGAGTAGTACTTCATATACAGTTATGAGTAAGATCAGAAAGAGGAGCACACTTGACTTTACATCTGTCTACTTCGTCTAGGAGGGGAGGAGTATGATCCAAGCAGCATTCATTGGCAGATGGGCCGATTTCTCCTCCTAGAAATGGGAGTACTAGGGTATTCGTATATGCCCAACTCTTGTCCTTTCTCCGATAGTCCGATCCATCATCCAGTCGTCCTCGTCCAATCTTTTTCTTATCGCAGCTGTTGTTGTAGCCCAAAAGTGTATACAGCAGCAACGACTATCTGACTTTGCTGGTTGCTGCCGCGGTCCTCCAAAGATTGCGATTCTAGATGTCAAACTATTTTAAATTTGGTAGGTTTATCAAAAAATAGTATTAACATATATAACTTTATATTTTATGACGAATCTAATAAAACCTCTCTGTGGTATCATAAATGTTACTAGTACTTTTGTATCAAATTTACTGTTCACTTGGAAAAACAAGAATGTTTTGTTTGTTTGTTTTGGACGGAGGGAGTACTTGGACCTCAAGTCCAGGTTAGGTTGTTCTGGATCATCAAACACATCAGCCTGACTTGCACCAGCAAGCTGGTGATCTAGCCTTCTTTTTCCTTCTAGGACTTGGACTCTGCAGCAGCCCTTCTTCCTTCCTTCATTTCATTGCAGTTGCAACTTCGCTCGCAAGACGAATTATAATAAAAAAGGGATTCGAAGTATCTCTCTTGTGTTGAAACAGTGAAACCCTTCACTTGTACGTGAAGGGAATGACCGGAAGTGGAGGTGCGTTCCCAAGGGTGTGCGTTGAAGTGCAGAGAAACCCTTCACTTGTAGTTTGGTGAAGTGCACGGTTCCTGAAAGAGATGTCCTCTGCTTGCCTAACAATAACCAAGGGTTTCTCGTCCTTGAAAGCTGCATACTAGATAGCATAATGGTACTTGCTTAAGCTTCACACTGTACTCTGTACTGGTAAGATAATATACCCATAGTTTATACTGGCAAGGAATAAACTAACATGACTTGATACAGAGACAGTGTCAGAAAGAGTGTCCTTTGCATTTTTAGCTAATTAGTGGACTAGTGGTGTCAGTCTGGTTTCCTAAGGAATGAAGGAATGGACTATCTAGCTTACATGTGTCACACTGTCACCCAAAAAAAAAGAGTGTCCTTTGTTTGCATTTAGTTAGTTAGTGGTGTCAGTTTGGTTTCCTCTTAGGAATGGATCAATGAATGGACTATCTTGCTTACGTGGGTCACACTGTCACCGAAAAAAAAAGTAGCAGTGGATGTACTATTGTTGAAAGAGCTTTGCTAAATGGAATGCAAAGACAGTATATTGCTTCAGAATTGTCTGATGAACCACGCATGCGCATGAGTGGCAACCTTGATTTCAGAAGACAGTTTTCAACTTTTAAGTTGTGCGGAATCTAATCCATGTACGATGACCTGCTATACTTAAACCAGGAGCAATATAATATATAATAGCTCGCAATTAGCTACTGGGATTACAATTTACAATGTAGGACGAAGCATCCAGCTCATTCTTTTTCCCTTGTCTTCTTTTTTTACAACCTAATGGTCCTTCCTAGCTGCTTTTTTTCCTCCATTAAACTAGCAGCACTTGCTGCTTGCTAGTACTTTCCAAAAGGAACGACGCTTGAAAGCCCAACATGCCACCAGCATATGTTTCCTTCATAGATTATTGCTAATGAAACTTGTTCTCTCTTTTTTTTGGGTAAAAATGACAATATCTCTTTGATCACTGGCTCTGTCCTTATATTGGACTGGGTTTATAGAAAATATTATCAATATTTATATATATCTTCGAATATGTTCATAATAAAAATATATTCCATGATATATTTCTTATAATGGCATTTATTACGTATCATAAATATCAGTTCTTTTTTGCATATATTTGATTAAACTTGAGATTCATTATTGACCCCTCAGAAGAAGATAAGAATAATGCTCTTTTCAAGACAGAGAGGGAGTTAATTAACCTACAACATGGTGCTGCTAGTGCAATCTAATCACGCTAGCATATATTACATTGACTGACCCAGTGAGTCTCAGCTAGTACAAGTCAGCATGCATCCGGAGCCTCTGAATTTTCAATTTGACGGGTGCCAGCCACCACTAGGATGGATATGAAAGTGCAAGCTGCAAAGCAGCAAAGCAGCAAAGGGAAGGTGGTGGAGAGAGGAGGGGTGGGTTGGGTGATAGCTGATAGATGGATGGTGCTGGTTGTTGACGGCAGGGGACCATTCGCTGCAGGATCTAATCTATGGCAGCAGGTCCCAATGCTAGTTTGCTGATGCTGGTTCTAGCTCCTCCGATCCGTGCATCCATCCATGGAGGACGCGATGAGCAGGTCAGCCGTCAGCATGTATTGAAAGAGGCCAACGTCAGAGACCGAAAGGAAGGTACAGTGATGCAAAGGCGAGACCAGACCAAACGGAGCTGGACCAAAGTGACCACATGCGTGCCTTCAATACAATATACATCGACAGTTCACAGTTGTATGTGTACAGGCAACCCAAGCCACCAGCAGTGCTCCGATCCCTTTGTAGGGAAACGCACTGCATTTCCACTGTTTTCTTAAGAGGAAAGGAACTCTCAGAATGGCTCTTACGCCTTGTTCGGTTGGTGATTGAAATTCACAACTTTTTCCATTTCCCATGTTTTCTTAAGAGCATTAAATATTAATAAAAAAAAAATAACTAAAAGGAACTCAATATTTCAAAAAATGGCTAATCTTCCAACATTTTTTTTTCTCTCCATCACATTTTTATCCATATATATGGACATGAAATATAAATTAACTAATTGCATAGTTGGAATGTAAATCAGAGGGAATCTTTTGGCTGGCCTAGTTGGGCCACGATTGGACAATATTTACCAAAAAAAAAACGAAGTGCTTCTGAGGAAAGGGTTGGAAAAATTCCAACCCCAACCGAACAAGGCCTTATTTCTTTTTCTCTCTCTCCTTTTTTTTCCTAGGACAATTGATTGAATTCGTCAACCTTTTGAATGTCTAGAGGGCTTTGCTACGGTACATCCAAATGACTGTGAGCCATGATCACATATTACCTCCTAGAAGGTAATAGATGAAATATATATTTATTTAATTTCTTATTTTATAAAATAGGATAAATAAGAAAAGTTTCAGATATAAATAAGATTTGATTGATGCATGCATGATTTGATGATTGATATATATAGTAAATCTTTTTTTTTTATTTATTTTATAACACTATAAGTGATATATTTTGATTCCATATAATTGTGTGTAGCGTTATAGTATTTGATTTGCATGTGTGCGTGCGTGTGTGTACTAGTGGCTAGCTTGTACGTGACAGCATATGTGTGCAATGCATGTGACGTGGTCAGCGTGTGCATGGTCACTGTGTGCGTGGCGTGTGTGTACACGACTAGCATGTTGTTTAGCGTGTCCGTGCATGTCACGTTTTTAGTGTTTGTAACTTTTAGAGGAAAAGTTTTTGCGCAAATAATTTTATTGTTTGTAACTTATGGATCCCCACATATGTAAGCTAAAGTGGTTTAAAGTATTAGTACTTTCTTGTATAATTTGTTCAAGTTTGAATTTATTTAACTTTCAAAGAAGTGACAATAATTTTTTTGACCAAGAGAGTAACCAATTTTAATAGAAAATACAGTGCTCTTTAAGATAGAGTATGGTTAGATTGAATATGTCTCAAATTGAATTCGGATAGCACTATTTATTTGATTTTTAATTCAAATTCATATGAATGCAGGAGAGAGGAAAGCATCGGCTGGCCTTCCGTGAATAGCGCGAGGAATTGGGATTTCCCCTGCCGTCATTAGCGCGCCATGCAGGATTCCCCCCGTGAACACAGGAATACAGAAGACTTTTTTTGTTGTTTTTCTAGCTTTTCTTAATATATTAAGTAATTTATATTATAAAATCTAAAATATCAACAGTTCAGATTGATTTAAGATTTTACCTCCTAATAGATAAAGAATGTACCTTAGCATTGCCCATGTCTAGATGCATAATGCACTTGGTCCACCTTAGGTGATGATTAAAGAACCTGACACCATTACATCACTACTCATCACCGGCTAATAAATCCTCTTTGGAATGATTTATCAAGGGGTTTCAGGTTATTTAGATGGGCCAAACGCAGCGTCTCTGAAATGCAAAAGGGAGAAACTGTTTTGTTCTTATACTAGACTAGAAGGGTGAAGCCACCTATATAGCGTCTCTGGCTTCTTAGATGGAGCCGTTTGCAGAGAAAAAACAAGACCAAATCAGATGTCGTCGATCTTAAAAAGAAACTTGAGGAATTCCTCCTATTTCCATTAGGTTAGTGGATTTATAGGACTTTTATTGCTGAAGGAAAGTGAAAGGCCTCTAGCTGAAACAGTTAGAACGCCTGAGTAGCACTCCTTAGGTCTTGCATTCTGACTCCACGTGAGAGAGTGAGTTTCAAGTTGAGAGTAAAAAAAAAATCACTCATCTGTCTCACGATAAAAGCACAAGTAAAAAATACCTGGCCCGGCTCTCATAGGGCAACGGTGCCCCATGTCAAGATGAGGCAGGGATTCGAGTCTTGAAAGATGAGTTTATTTTTTATCGCTGAAGGATAGAAAGATAATAACAAAGTAGATAGAACAATGGCGCCCCAGTGTCGAGGTGGAACAAGGATTCAGAGATTTTCTCGCCCTTTATGAAATGGTCTTCTTTGTGGTAGTAATGTCCAGAGGTGTGATCTTATGAGTTTTTTATTGTCGAAGGAGAAAAAAGATAATCAGAATGTTTGGCTGGTCACATTAGACGGCTGATAAAACAAGCAGGCTAGTTTGCTGAGAGAAAAAAATATTATTCGAACGTTGATAAGATAAGCGAACAAGACAGATACAGAATGGATACACGGTCGGTCATATGCATAGATCATCCTTAGTAGTGCCTGCTGGCTCGACGGCCGGTGCCTCGCGCCATCATAGGAGCCGGAGACAGGGCCATGAGATCTTTAGGTGGTGTGCAGTCCTATTCCTGCACTGCATGCTGCACGGACAAGGACTCCCAATAATAGCATGCAAAAACTTGCAGATCGATGAAAGAAAAGACAAAACTAGACTGTCCTCTCCTCTCCTGTCTCCTCTCCTCTCCTCTCCTCTCCTCTCACCATAGTTTACCATAGTAGCCTACTACTGTACATGATTTTGCCTAACGCAGGGCAGGGCCCCCCTATTTTTTATCTTTATCTTCCTGGTTGCTTGAATTATGGGCTCAACAAGCTCAGAGGCGCTCACTGCAATGATGGTGTGCTACATGCAGTGTGTGTGTGACAGCATGATCTGCATTTTTTTTTTACACATGACCAATGCTGCCCACCATAGTCTTAAACAACTCCCTTTCCACGCCTTTAAGCAAGCAAAGCACTCACTCAGCAGAACAGAAACCATTGTGGTGAGTGGCGACTGAGGAGAGGATACAGGCATCCGGGAGTCTTGCCTGGTGGCTTCCAAGTTACTCATCCTCATCCTCGATTGCCATGGCCCAGCAGGCTTGTTTGTATTGTACTATACGATGACGTAGTATCCCAAATACTACCAAGTGGGCAGGTGCTGATGACGACGTTTCTACTGAAACCATTATGCAGACACAGGCAGCAGAAGAGACTGCATAGTGTTGCATGCCTGCGTGTGCACCTAGGAATATTTTTGTTTTCATTTTAGATCAGACAAGTGTTTCCTCGTCTCCTCATCCAAGGGGGGAAGCCTAGAGGCAATGGCAGAAGTGATTTCACATTTTCACCAGGCCAGGATTACCGTGGGCCGACATTCCCGGTTGGCAGCCTGGCAGGGATCCAATTCGTACTCCGTCTGTACTCTACAAAATAGTGCATGTCTCTCTCTTTAAAGACTGATGAATGGGTGGGTTTTAACTTCAACTAGATAGTTTTATAGAAAAATAATGTCAACATTAGTATCTCAAAATATGTTAACTATAATAGCATATTGCTTGATTTTAATTCGGTAAACTATAATATATTGCTTGATTTTAATTCGGTATTATAAGTATCATTGTGTTTTTTTTATAGATTTTTGTTTAGATTTGACATCGGTTGACTTCCTCAGAGAAAACGAGATGTGTAACCTTTGAGACGTGAGGAATACCAAGAGGATGTTCTCAGGAGCAGAAACAGTAGAGCGAGCCAAGGAGGCAGCAGGCAACCAGTGAACTCCATGTAGAAGAAGAATTGGAATCTCAAAGTGCCCAAACAAGGTGAAGCACTTTGTATGACGACTGACTCATGAGAGGCACCCGCCACCGCCATGATGTAATTTGGTGTGTCGGGGCATGATAATTGACAAATAAAATAAAGCGTTCAGTTTGTGGGCGAGACGACGAGGACGAAGGTCATCTTTTCTTCAAATAAATAAATGCAGAGTAGCAAAGCAAGTGCGGAACCTATTGGCCATGGAAGGGATGGCTTTCGATGCAAGACCAGACAGAAGGTGGGCCGGTTGAGGAACTCAAGTTCCTAGCTAGAATAAGTAAATTTTAATTCCTAGCTTTCGATGCAAGACCAGACAGAAGCTGTTCGGCAGGACTAACAATTGAGACGAAAATACTGTTGACTGATAAGCCGAAACGGCTTTTTATATATAGCAGGAGGAGGTGCATCGAAGGAGAGGCGCTCATCATAAGCACCATTCCTGAATCCTGATGATTTATATATAGCAGGAGGAGGTGCATCGAAGGAGAGGCGCTCATCATAAGCACCATTCCTGAATCCTGATGATGCTTTTGTATTCATTTCTGATGATTTGTCAAGAATTTGCCAAAAAAAAATTGGAAAAAAAAAGATTATGAGGAGCGAGGAGTTTAGTTTCAATCCCTTGCAACGGAAAAAGAATATAGTCCAGTCACACACGTGCGAGATGAATGGCTGAAAGGAAAGTTGAGGAATCGTGGCCAGAAGTGTTGGTCCAAAACTAACTGGGCGCCGGCATTTCTCCAACCGGTACCGGGCACGATGTGCACGCTGCGCGGTTGTACCAGGACGCACGACGTACCATCACCACTGCACGGCAGGGCAGGCGATCTGATAGATGTGAGTGCTGTGTCCTGACGGTGGCAGCTACTAGTAGATGCCGTGCACAGCAAAGCACAGCACGGGATGAAGAAAAGTGTCGCACGAGACGCGACTCCGGCGGACACGTCGTCCATGATGAATTCTGCTTCTCTTCTCGTTTCGGCGGACGGGCGACGGGCCGGTGTTGGTGCGCGCGGCACGTCGCCGGTGGCCCGGCAGCAGCAGCAGCCATGCATGCAGAAGAAGGCTCCATTTTGATATCCTTCTTCTCCCATGGCCATGGCCATGCTACATATTACCTGCCATGGCGGATGGATCGCCCGTCGCACGCACACGCACGCATGATTGTTTTGTTTGCGTTTGACGGGATGCAGTCGTTGCGTTGCATTGGTGGTACTAGTGCTCCTGCGTGTGGTGTAGTTACCGCCTGCGCGCTGCTGCTGCTGCTGCTGGTGCCCGTGACGATTTCTATAAGGAGTAGTATTCGTATTCCGGTGATCGAGGATGACAAACCAGGAGACGCCAACGCGCGACGGCTGTGTGCATTGCATTGCATTCACAACATAATAAGTAGCGTGATGGAGCCGCAGGGATGGGTGGATGGAGAGGGAGGGAGACGCAACGACCAACCGCACTGCAACTGCAAACAGGAGGCAGCGGTGCAATTGGCCGGCCATGGAAGCAAAGAGCCACCACCAGTGATCGAGTGCTTCCTTTCGTTGCTTGGTTCCAAGAACGGGAACAGGAAAGCCTCATCCTGATGGGGATGGCCACTGGACCCACCCAACCACCGGTGCACGGACGCGCTCGTGCCGTGCCGTGCCAGGAACAACCATGCGTGGACTCCGCTGCTGCTCTTGTCGTTCTGATCGAGCGAGCGGCGCCAACGAAAAACCATCCTCGTATTGGTATATTTAGGGATGAAAATGATCGGAAACGATCGATGGCTAAATTATTTTTATTTTTAATATTCTTTCCGAAAAGAACGGGATATGGAAAATAAATCATCGATATTTGGGAGTCGATCGGACAATATATCAATAACGATCGGAATTCATGAGAACGGTATCTAAAAAACGGGATGGCCATACTGCTATCTCAAACAACAATTAATAAATAAAGTCACAATTAAAAAGACTACAAGCTAAAACCGGTTCACACCATCTTGCGCGTATAATTAAGTTCTAAGTTGATTTGAAATAGCACGCAGTATATGTGCTTGGCTAATTGATTGCTTTTTTTGTCTTCTTGGCTTCTTATTACTATATAGACAACATTCTTGCCGTACAATTCCTTTCCATAAAACATATTTTTGTGGAACCAAATGCAAGTCTATAATAAATTAGGATTAAAAGCCTTTGAAGCGGCGCCGGAAAGGACAAAATCATTTTCCTTTTATTTCCGTTTAATTTTATCATTATCATTTTTGGTTACCATTTGTTTCTAACGGAAAAATGCGAAAATAATTGTTGAAAATCATCCCTTAAGGTATATTGCAACGATGCCGATTACTTCCGTGTGTACCTTCCTTCCTGTCGCATGCATGATTCACATCTCCGATCCAGTACAGCAGCACTCAGCATCATCCACGTCCGCAGCAGCACTCCCCGTGTAAAATCAGCATCAGAACCAGCCGGACTGGCCACATCCGAGAGGGAACATGTCACGGCTGGAGCAGCAGCCGCTGCAGTTACCAGCGGAACACACCCTTAATAAAAATGCCCCGCACCTATTGTCAGACAAAACATGACCGCGCGTCCGGCACTGCAAACTAGAGATTTCCACACTCTGTCCTGAAAAAAGAAAGAATCGCTAACTTTTACCCTTTTTTATGAAACGATACTAACAACATCTTGTATCTCTAAATCATTTATATCTATAAATGATTTCATCCAACAATATTACCTATGCGCCATAAATACATATTTATTTAAGTTAAAAATATGTGACTTCTCAAAAAAACGACAATGACACTCTTTATATAGTGGAAAGAATTTAACAATCATGTCATGCATTTTATTTTATCTAAAAATCGACCGAACACCATACTATGTCTAGACGTCTGATAGATTTATCAATGACTTTATCATGCATCCCAATTTTTATTTATTTTATGACCGGACTTTATACCATGCTTGAATACTAGATTAACTTAAGTTTTGTTGATTTAAACTTCATGCGATAGGATCTTTTTAGATAATGGAACAAAGTTCAAATCCTCTACCGTCCATGTCTGAATTTGGGTGACATTTTTATTTACAAGTTTAAAAGGCTAAGGGGTGTTTGGATGGGCGGGGTAAATTTTTGCTCGTCCCATCGAATCTTGTCACACATGCATAAGTACTAAATATAGTCTAAAAAATAATTAATTAGATAACTTTGAGACAAATCTTTTTAAGTCTAATTAGTCCATAATTTAATAATATGCTCATACACTAAATATTTGCTAATAACAGATTAATTATATTTAAAAATTTTATTTCTATAATTTTTTTTTTTATTAGTATTAAAAGGCTAAATGTCACACAAATCGACTCCGATTTTCCATACCATACCATCAAACCGGCGGTTCAAAAAAAAAAACGCCCCCTAAATATTTCGAGTCTGTTAACCGGCGGTGAATTTCACTAGTAGTAGTACTAGTCATTTTTCCCAGTATCCGGAACTAGCCTCCAAGCACAACAAGACAAGAGTCGGGACAAAGTTAATTACTGAAACTGCCGTGCTGTCTTCCAGTTTTTCGCTCCCTTGTTTTCACTAGCCTGGTCAGTGCTTGTGTTTTTCTAGTAGTCCAACCATGTCGGACTCATTCCTAAATCCTAATCCTATGTTTCTTCTCTCCGTACACGGTCACAGGGATTGACACGCCCAAGTAGTACGTGCCAAACGACACCAGTGCTAAAGTGGAAAACGCACAAGTGTAACCTGTCAAAACTCATCCACGGTATCAGGTGTCAAGATGCAGTCCATAGAAACACAGGTGAAGAAGGCACGAATGGAATGACCGCAAATCTATACAATATACTTAAAGAAGAAAAAGGCACAGAACTGTTCCAGGAACGAATGACCGAACAAACCGTTTCTATGAACAGTACCTCTACCCGTTATAAACAGTACCAAACCCGTTAGTGAACAGTATAAACCCGTTAATGAACAGTGCAAAAAAAGTAACAAACCCGTTATAAGGATACAGACCCGTTAACGACATAAATTATGATGCTCGGTCAAGTAGTTCAAAGATTAACAAATGGCCAAAAACAGGAAGGATCCTTGGATTCTGATGGGTCAAAGAAGTAACAAGGGGAGGTCCACAGGCCAGGGCAAAGAACACATTTTTGACGAATCAGACGGGAGCTAACATAAATTAATTAAATCAAAAATGCCATAAAAAGATCAGTGCAAACGACAGACAGGAGTCCCAAGTGGTATAGCGAGTCTATTCTATTCTATGATCTATCCTGCCGGGAGATTAAATTAGTACTGTACTAGTATTATTTCTTTTTATAATAGCTATAAAGCCCTATCTAGCAGGCTCTTTGAGGGACTTCGGCTTTAACTTTCACTTCTTATCTAGCAGGCTCTTTAAGGGACTTCAGCTTTAACTTCTCTTTCACTTCTTATGTGAAGTCCTGGCAAACTCTAAATTCAAGATACAGTTTCACGAGATAAACTAAAGAGAATGAAAGAATTAGTTTTCATAGTAAAAAAAAGGTAAAACTATCTAAATGTAACTTTTTTTTTTTTTGCTAAAACCGACTATAAACAACGATATGTTTAATAGGGCTGCTTAAAAAGCTTCAACTTTATTTGGTTGCTTTGGTATTTGTAGTGAAGCTTTGCCAAAAGCCAACTAAAAAACGACTCTATGAGAGCTCTAAAGAGGAGGAGCTGCCTTTCTACTACAAAGGTTAAGGCACCTAAGAGTCAGTTTGTTAAGCCTTTGGCTCTGGTTCCTCTTGTGAGCAGCTTCTCTAGTGGATTAAAATCATTTTAGAAAACATTCCAATAGTAGTTTTATTATAATTTGTTTTATAGGTTTATAAAGAGGATCCATAAGAAATTACGTTCTCAAGTCACCGCCATCCCAATAAGAACGGCTTTAGCTTCTTGGGTGAAGCTATTTTTTAAATGGTCGTTTGTAAGGCTTCAATTTAAGCTGGAGTCATTATAGAAACACTACAAAACGAGCTCTGTAGATGATTTTTCTAGCTTTTCTTACTCTCTAGGTGAAACCGTTTGAGAAGAAATCATGTCAAACAAGGACCAAACATGTCAGGCGATAATTAATGAGTCTTAAGAAAAGAGAGATGCTGATGCCTCCCAAACCAAACCAGTGATTATGCTCGCTTCCGCTAAGATTTATGTTAGTGCGCGCAATAACTACTCCGCCACCTTCCTCCTCCTCCTCCTCCGATCCCCTCCCACCGAGGAGACGCCGCCATTTAATTCCTCCGCCTCTCCTCCGCCCACTAGATTTTTACGCGACATTCCCTCTCTGTCTTCTCTCTACACACATCCTCTGCTTCCTTCCTTCCCTCGCTCCTCTCCTCTGCCGCTCCGTGGCTGCGCCTGTTCCCCGGCGGCGTCTGCTTGCCTTGCTCGCCTCGGCGCCGCTCCTCGCTCTCTCTTTACTCCAACTGCTCCCACTCACTCCCCAACCAACTCCCCGCTCACGTCTCCACTCCAACCCCCCACGTGGCCGTGCTGAAGCGGTGCGGCGGTGCGTGCCCGGGCAGCCCAGCAGCAGCAGCAGCGCCATGGCTCCGTGAATTTGGTCGCTCGCCGGCTCGCCGCGATCAAGCCGGGGTTAGTTTGTGCGGGTTTGGCACGAGCTCGGTGCCGCTGCTTAGACTTGGACTTGGCCATGACGAGGCGCTGTGCTGGGGCGGCGCCGAGCCTCCTGCGGGTCCTCCTTGCCTTGCACTGCGGGGTGGTGTTCCTGCAATGCTCGGCAGCATCTGCCTTGGGCGGCGACGGTGAGTGCTCTCGCCTTTTCTATTTTTTGGCTGTTCGAACGGCTAGATAATCTGGACTTCCCTGCCGCTTCTATTTCTGGAAGATATGTACCAATTTCGTTCCTTTTCTGTTCTCTACCTGGTTTCAAACCGCTGTTCAGATTTTGCGTCCTGATCTGCTGCTGTCTTCAGAGTTCAGACTTTCAGTCTTGCCAAATGCAGCTGCGTAATAACTCTGACGCTCAATTCAGCTGTTTTATGCCATGTATACCTTACGAATTTCGAAAAAAATCCTTCCTTTCGCACCCACATTTCCTGATCTGTGAGCTCGTGACACTGTTGTAACACTAACGGTTGCCGCTAAGCAAATCCGGATTTGAAATTCTCCCCATCTGGTCTCGCTGTGCTCCTCTGAAACAAGTAACCGCCAATCTTTTCTTCCTCTATCTCACTCTGACGCGTGAATTTGTGCCAGTGTCGGCGCTCATGGCATTCAAGCGCGCCATCATCGAGGACCCTCACTCCGTGCTCTCGGATTGGACTGACGCCGACGGCAACGCCTGCGACTGGCGCGGCGTGATCTGCTCCGCGCCCCAGGGCTCCGTCATCTCCCTGTAAGAACTCCACCTGTTCGACCTACTCAGTTATTAGATCTCTCAATGTCCATGGTCTACTTCATGCTTACTTGGCACTCAGTTAGCAGCTGGCCAGTACCAGAACTCGCTAATTGCTGCTGGATACTTGAGTGGAGAGGTGGGGAGAAAAGAGCTTTAGTTGCTTAAAGCTTCGAACCAGTAGGATTAGGTATGCAAGTGAAGGCTTGTTTGTTACTTAACCACCGCCACTAGTTGGTCCTTTCACCTTTGCAGCTCTGGCCTCTGATGTAGATGTTTGGCATAGTTGATATTGATAGTGCATGTGCAAACAGCTCAAAAGATGCAGTGGGATTTGCTAGTTAGATGTCATCACTACTTGACACTAGTCACAAGGAAAGACCAACAAAATTTTGTACTTCTCTCCTAGGTCAAAATCTTTTTTGAAATGGATTTCCTGTTGATAACCGTGATTTGGACTTCGCACCTTGCAGGAAGCTGTCAAACTCATCTCTCAAGGGATTCATTGCACCTGAACTTGGGCGGCTTAGTTTCTTGCAAGAGCTGTATGTTCCATTTCTATGCTATTTCAGCTAGTTTTCCTGAAGTTAGCTATACCATTTCTCTGAAATTGTTATCATTTTCTGGACAGGTATTTGGATCATAACCTGCTCTTTGGCACAATTCCAAAACTAATTGGCTCACTGAGGAACCTGAGGGTTCTGGACTTGAGCGTCAATCGACTCACTGGACCGATCCCTTCCGAGTTAGGTGGCTTGAGCAGTGTGAGCGTAATGTAAGTCCCATTTGTATTATTTTTGCATTTGTAACTATCTGTTTGTGGTTTGACGGTAATCTTTGGTATCTCAACAAAAAAGGCTCCTGCTTTATTCATCTCGTGTAGAAATTTCCATTCCAATGGGTTGACTGGGAGTATACCGTCGGAGCTGGGAAAACTGCAGAATCTCGTTGAACTTAGGTTGGACAGGAATAGATTGAAGGGATCAATTCCAGGAAGCAATACCGCTAGTTTTTCTCCTGCTACAAATATTGGGTTGGTGACTTCTCCTAACTCTTCTGTGCAGTGCTTCATACTGTACTGTAACAGAGTTATCTATGCTGAATTTTATAGACTAGTGATGGCTGTGTCATTGTACTCTATATTCATGCAATGCATACATGAATAGCCAAAATTAAATTTAATTTGTGGCATCAAAACATTCATGACTCATGGAAAAACAAACAAAATAAAAATAACTTCAGAGAAAATGAGCAATGATGATAATAGATGCAGGCCGATATACTTACCAATTCTAAGCATTCAACTTAATATTACCATCTGTCTCTGTTAGTGCCATTTCCAGCCAGAGAACAATACACAAAGCTACCTTTCACAATGTCCTGATATTATGTTACTCTATCTGAATCATATTTGCTTGCTCCATTAGATCCACAGCTCGCAATGGACTATGCCCTTCTCCCCGATTATATGTTGGGGATTTTTCTTACAATTTTCTTGTCGGAAAAATTCCACCCTGCTTGAAATATCTTCCAAGGTACTATTATGTAATGTACTTGCTACTATTTCGGTATTTCATTAATTTTGCCCATTTAAAAGGCCTTTTTACAGGTCAAGTTTCCAAGGGAACTGCTTCCAGGATGAGTACTCTGTCCAACAACGAGCTCTAAAAATCTGTACAAGTATGTATTTTGTTTTCTACCACCCAGCACCTCACTGGCTGATTTAATCACTGAAATACTAAACATCTGTTGTTGTAATCCATGTTATACCTATAGATGTTTTCTTTACAGTATACAATTTCTATGTCATGCTGGGTATCATTTTTTTTTCTTTGACTAACATTCTGTAGTCTCCCAAGATCACTTTGCTTGCAACCCCCATTGAGCATGAATTCACTTTTTTTGTCATAGGTGGTTCTTCTGGCCTGCGAGGTGTCACAAATGGATCCAAACATCCTGTCCATAAACATGAAAAAATGCAGCAACCAATTTGGCTTCTTGTTTTAGAAATTGCAACTGGTGTTCTTCTGGTTGTTTTTGTGATTACTGGTATTGTTACTGCTTCCAGAAGTTGCAAGCTGAAGCCTTCTATAAGAATATCATCATGGAATCGACCAAAAAGTTGGAGCGATGAGATAACAGTGTTAGTTGGTAAGTGTCAAGTACATTGCTCGAAAGAACAGTAGATGAATCGATTAACCTGCTTTCCAATTATTTTTGGTTGATGTATCCATGTTCTCTCCAGATTCTGATATGTTGAAAAGTTTACCAAAACTAAGTCGCCAGGAGCTTGAAGTAGCTTGTGAGGATTTTAGCAACATCATTGGCTCAACTCCTGAGACAGTAGTCTACAAAGGAACCATGAAGGATGGACCTGAAGTTTCTGTCATATCATTATGCGCCTTCGAAGGTCATTGGACTAGCCACCATGAACTCTTTTACCAAAACAAGGTACGTTATATGACATTAAGGGATTTAAGCACTTATATTTCTGGATACTGAACGGGATGATCTTTTCAGGTCATTGATCTGGCAAGATTGAATCATGAAAACATAGCAAAGTTTTTAGGGTACTGCAGGGAGAGTGATCCATTCTCTAGGATGCTAGTCTTCGAGTATGCACCAAATGGGACCTTATTTGAGCATCTACATTGTAAGTCATATTCTCTTTTCTAGTTACCTGCAGCCTGATCGATGTGCTATTTCATGTCATAGATTTCAATTTCGTTGTGAATGTTTTTCTTTAGATGGAGAAGGAGGCCAGTTATCTTGGCTCAGGCGAATGAAGATAGCCATTGGGATTGCCCAGGGGTTGAGATACTTGCACACTGAGTTGCAGCCCCCATTTGCTATATCTGAACTGAATTCGAATTCTGTGTATGTTACAGAAGATTTTACTCCAAAGGTATGTTCTGCACAGGAGCTAGTACATGCAACCTGGCTTGTCTTACATTTATTTCTTACTTTTAGTTTATCTCATGCTTAAATAGTCTCCAACTTGGTCAGACAGTAATTTGTTTCTACTATGTGTCTCTTTGCAGCTGGTTGATTTTGAATGCTGGAAAATGATGTTCTCAAGACAGTTCATCTTGAGACAGGAGAAGGCTCCTGGACATCTGAATAGCAGATCCTCTTTCCCTGGCCGTGGGGATTCTGCGGAGGATAAACAAGCTGATATCCAAGGGAACACGTTTGCTTTTGGGGTGATTTTACTGGAGATTATCAGCGGACGGCTCCCGTATTGCAAGGATAAAGGCTATTTGGTCGACTGGGTGAGCCAATCTATCTATGCCCTTCATCATCTGGCTAATTCCTACACTGTGATTTTGTTACACCAAACCTTAGGGAACCTGCTTCAGAATCCTATTTTCATAGTGCCATGAACTGGACTGGAAAAGAAGGAAGTGGAAATGATTGGGTGCTGCAGATTTAAAGAACTGTAGTATAGGATGGGGGTACCACAGATTTGAAAAACCTACAGGTGCAGATGCGTTAAATGTGATGGGCATTTTCAAACATTTTTCAGTATGCATGGGAAGAGAAGCCATTGGCATACAAAAAAATGTCGTCACTGTGTAAAACCTCGAACCTGGTCTCATGCAGGCGACCAAGTACCTCCAGCAGCCGGAGGAGATCGGGAAGCTGGTGGACCCCGAGCTGAGCAGCGTGCGGAGCGAGGACCTGGCAGTGCTGTGCAGCGTGGTGAGCCGGTGCATCGATCCCGACCCGTCCAAGAGGCCGTCGATGCAGATCATCACAGGTGTGCTGGAGAACGGGATCGACCTGTCAGCGGCCGCCATCCTCAAGGAGTCCTCGCTGGCGTGGGCTGAGCTCGCCCTCGCCTTGTGACACTAACACGCCGCTGCTCCACTCCTCCCACCACCCTTGTAAATCCATCGCCACGCATGGCTCCTGCTAACGTTCTCGGTCATGGGCGCTGATGTTGTCTGCTTGGCATATAGACAGGACTCTAGAGAGGCAGGCGGGCGGCGGACCAGCGGCGGGCGGCGCTCGGTTTGTTCGGTTTGGTTCCGGCCTTCCGGGCATGCTTGCCTGACACTGATTTGGTTGACTGGTGGTGTAAGTGTAACTGAACTGGTGTAGTAATACGGACATACTACGTAGGGTTTATAGCTGATGTGCGGGAGGCATATTGCTGTGTTGCCGGTCTGATGGAGACCTTGGTGATTATTATCTGTCTCGGTTTGCCTTTGCCCCTGTGATGGGGTGATGAAAACCTGTGTCTGTGTGGTTTTCTCTGAAAGTGAAGTGAGCAGGAGCATCCCTTCCCTGTTCCCTCTCGTGTGTGGGTGACGGCTATCTGTCTCGGTTGCCCCTGTGCAGCTGTGATCTGAGGGTGTGGTGAAAACTTGTTTGCCTGTGTGTGGTGGTCTCTGAACCTGAATTGAGCAGCCGTTTCGTGTGTCAGCTGCTCCTTTCCTGGTTGACACGTAGCGGCAGCCAGTAGCAATGTTGGATGGACCCATTATTCGGACAAAACGGATGTTTAAACGGACAAAATAACCGTTTAAACAGTCAAAAAAATTGATTAAACGGAAACGATGGACCACCGTGTAGCGTTTAAACGGTGTGTAAATAGGCTAAACGACCGTTTAGGCGAAAAGTGCCCATGAATCCTGAAGGCTTTAGACATCTCTGATTCTTTATCTAGGTATAACAGGGAGGGGAGGAGAGAAATCTGCTGGTGGAAGTGGATGGGGATGGGTGCTGGATCAAGTGGTGTGGTACATTACACCGAACAAGGCGTGAAGACGAGCGAGAGGTCGAAAAGAAATCGGACTCGGAGAGATGTGTGGATGGAACAGACGCGATCAGCGCTGGGAACACGCACGCTGACGTCGCGATCGGAGGCGCGGTCGGGCCTCCGATCGAGGGGAGGATTCGCTGGGGCGTAGCACAAGAAGGTCGTGGCATATGGAGGGGGCGCAGGCATAGAGAAAGAGCGCGGCCGTCTATGAAGGACGCCGCCGGGGAGGGAGCATTGGTTGATCTTTTCATTTGTTAGAACACTGTTTAGAACTGTTTTGCCAAACCGAGATATGAAAACGCTCAAGCATCATCGTGTTGACGAAGGGACCATTGAGCCTCGGTTTCACTCTATCTCATCTACGGACCACTGGTATAGTGGTGTACTTTTCTGGTTTCCAACCACTGGAACGTCCGCCCCGTGAGGCGCAAGCGCAAGATAGGCAAGCAGGAGCCAACGCCAAATAGTTTTTTGTTCATCATTGTCTACCGGGATGCGTACTATACAGGTCATTGTCCTTCGTACTATTTTGCTCGAATATTCGTTCCACTCGCGGTTCATTGATTGACTGACTGATTACGAGTCGCTGTCAAGAGCAGTTGGAGCCACGACACCACACAAAGACAAACACGGCCTCACCGTCCAAAAAACTCCCTTCTTCCTTTTTACCGCTGAAACGTCAAGCTCGTCGTTTTCTCGTCGTCTGCCCTGACGAAAAGACCGCAAATGTCAAGTATAACTTTTTATTTCCAGAAAAAGATATCAATTTGTAGTACGTACTCGTATTCTATAAGTTTTGATGATGACCTACCTCAACCTATTACGGATTTAATTAAATTTATTTACATAAGTAGTATAGATAAACAACAGTATCATTTTAATACGAATTTAATCAAATTTAATTAATCTGCCTTAGAATTGTACGGCACTCTTTCTAGGAGGTGTGGTTAGTACTAGTCCGCTCCAGAATATGCCACGTTACCATATCAATCGGTACAAAAAACATACTATTATATATCAAAAATAAAAAATCAATGCACACCTGACACCTGCCGCTGATTGTTCGCGCCATGCAATCCGGACATCCGGTAAACAACAGGCATGAGCCGACACGCACGCGCACAAGACAAAGAACAACCACACGACGACGAGACGATCGATATTCGATACAGACTAGACAGAGAGACGATGCTTGTGTTGTTTATTCAGGTTCATTGGGCCATGTCCACCTCGCAACAAATTTTCTCGGCAACAACGGCAAACCGCTAGCTTAGCTAGTGTAGCCTCGCAGCGAAATCCCAATCCGACGAGCGACGGGGCAGCAGGCAGGAAGGAATTCAGGATCATCCATGGATCGATCAGACAGACGATCAGGCCCTGGCCGGCTGCACGAAGTGCTGCGCGACGATGCGGCGCTGGATCTTGCCGGTGGCCGTCTTGGGGAGGTCGTCGGTGATGAACACCTTCTTGGGCACCTTGAAGGAGGCGAGGTTCTGGCGGCAGTGCGCCAGCACCTCCTCCTCCCGCAGCGCCGACCCGTCCCGCGGGATCACCGCGCAGTTGATCTCCTCGCCGTACTTGTCGTCGGGCACCCCGAACGAGACGGCCTGCTTCACGCCGGGGACGCCCAGCAGCACGGCGTCCACCTCGATCGGCGAGATCTTCTCCCCGCCGCGGTTGATGAGCTCCTTGATCCGCCCCACCAGACGGACGTACCCCTCCTCGTCCACCACGCCGATGTCCCCGTGTGGAACCACCCGAACCGGAACGCCGCCTCGTTCGCCCTCCGGGTTCCCCTTGTACCCGCCCGTCACGTTGTCCCCGCGGACGCACACCTCCCCGGGGCTCCCCGCCGCCACCTGCCGCCCTTCCTCGTCCAGCACCGCCAGCTCCTGCCCCACGGCGCGCCCCACCGACCCGGCCTTCCGCGGCCCGTCCTCCGGCAGCGGGTTCGACGTCATCAGGTGCGACGCCTCCGTCATCGCGTACGCCTCCAGCACCGGCGCGCCGAACGCCGCCTCCAGCCGCTCCAGGATCGCGGGGGCCAGCGACGCGCTGCAGCTGCGGATGAACCGCAGCGCCGGGTACCCCTCCGCCTCCGGCCGCGACGCGTGGCGGTCCAGGATGATCTGGTGGATCGTTGGCACCGCCGTGTACCACGTCGCGCCCAGAGGCACGCATGTCGGCCCAGAACGTGGACGCCGAGAACCGCCCCGCCGCCGGGAGCGCCACGGACGCGCCCGACGCCAGCGAGCTCAGCAGCGCGCAGAGGAGCCCGTGCACGTGGAACAGCGGCAGCACCACCACGGTGGCGTCGGACTCGGACAGGCGGTACACGGAGCGGATGTTCCGCACCGACGCCGCCAGGTTGCGCTGCGTCAGCGGCACGCCCTTGGGCCGGCTCGTCGTGCCGGAGGTGTGCAGGAACAGGGCCACGTCGGACGGGTCGTTGGCGAAGGCGGCGGCGGCGGCTTGGTGCGACGACCCGTTGCTCTCGCTTTTGGTCCCGTTCGCCGCCGGGAGGCCCGCGAGGTGGACCGGGCCGGCCGCGTCGTGGAGGGTGGCGGCGGCGTGGGCGAGCCCGAGCTTGGCGGCCGCCGCCTGCGCCGCCGCGTTGCCCTCGGCGTTGGTGAGGAGGAGGCGCGCCTCCGAGTCGGAGAGGTAGAACTCGAACTCCTCCTGCGTGTAGGCCGAGTTGAGCGGCGCCGCCACGGCGCGCGCGCGGATCACCGCCAGGAACATGATCACCAGCTGCGTTGCGTACATACAGATCGCATTCGCACGCGCGTCAGGTCGTCCCGCTCCCGCTACGGAACATGGTCGATAGTAGATCGAATTGGAAAGAAGGGGTGGGCAACGAACCTCGACGGTGTTGGGGAAGGCGAGCGCGACGACGTGGCCCGGGAGGACTCCGGCGTCGGCGGCGGGCGCGCGGCCGCCGCGTCGACGAGCGCGTCGAGGGCGGCGTGCGTGAGCTCCAGCCTGCCCGGGACGGCGAGGGCGCGGCGGGACGGGGAAGGCGGCCGCCGCCTCCTTGAGCAGCGCCGTCAGCGTGGTGGCCTCCTCCGTCGCCATGGCCGTGGGGGAGGAAGAGCAGAGAGAGCAGAGAGGGAGATGTTGCGTGGCGCGGCGGGCGAGTCGGTTTGTGCGGCTGACGCTACTGCCGGTGCCCAACTGAGAACGTGGCGTGCAGGCGTGGCAGTCGGAGGCGGTGCGTATTTATACGAGAGGCGACCGGTGGTTCGCCTCGTCAGCGACGGTTAGGTGGTACCGGGAGCGTGCGAGTGCGATCGCGGCGGCGTCCGGCGTGTCGTGTCTGATTTCCGGGCAAGAAACCAAATCAATTTTGGTTGCCGCGGCGCTGCCCGCTGGAGGAGTTGCAGGTGCGCCTGCAAACAGTGGACGACCCCGACCGGGGGAGGTTTTTCTGCTGCCGGCGGCGAGTCTTCATGTGGTGGACCGAACGAAATTTCAAAACTTTTGAATTGAAAAATTAAAGTAGAGGAATTTGTTGCGCCATGGCTGCTCTTCTGTGTCTTTCCCGCGTGCATCCAATATACTAATCCCGTGAAACCCTTTTACGTGGAATACGCAGACAAATCCACGGTTCCTGGCTTAGTGGCCGATGAGCAGGAATCAATTGTTTGCAAGTGCTAATTTTGCTATGGGATTACTTATCCTCAGAAGAAGAATAAAAAACAACATCAAAGGACAGGATAGCTGGAGAGCAGAGTAGGCACAGCTACCAGTGGAATCCTATCCAGCTTCATTGTTACTGCATTTCTTTGACGTGTCCGGGCTATCTGCCGATCAATTGTTGCTTAACATGCCAGGTTATGATGATGACTGGTCAAAAGGGTTATTAAGGGTGAGACGAAAAATAAGCAGATACGACAGGCGACGAACGTGATTCCGTTTCAGTGTCGGAAATAAAGAGGAAATGACTTGTAATATTCGTATGTCCCAAAATAAGTGTCACTCTTGCTTTCAAAAAGTTCAATGCTTTTAATTTTAATTAACTAAATATATATATATGTGATATTAATATTTATAGTATATAGGAGTAATTAGTATAATTAGATAGGTTGCTTAATTTATTTTTATAATAAATTTATTTAGAGATACAAGTCCCATCCGAGATGGGATCCATTCATCCGTGGCAAGTGTCACGAGCGCAGTCGCAGCTTTTGAGTCCTGTTCATTCATGGTATGGTAGTAGTACAAGTGGGGCGCCGCCCTAGCTAGGCCGGTACACCTAGGTCACGTCACAGCCCCCAACCCTGATAATTGTACCAGGCTCACGTACTAGCAATCTACTGTTCGTTTTAGGGCACAGTTCATGGATTAGGAGATTGATTGTTTTGCAACTCTTGGAGAGCATGGCACGTGTAAGCTACAGTAGCTACTAGTACTACCTCATACTAGTGTTTACTGTTGAGGACACATGGTGATGGCGGATAAAGGCACTCCAAACCAAGCAGGCTCTGTGCTACAGTACGTACGTAACTGATTCAAGTCCATGGATCCCAACCGTACCCAGCCGACGAGCGAGGCGTGTTCGGACAGGCGGGAACCGGGCGGGGGCGACCCTGTCCTGTGCCACTAGTACACTATAGTGCCTGCAGACCAGAGGAGGGAGGGAGTTGTCATGCATCCCGTCACCCACGTAGGAGTATTGGACTGGCGGACGTGGACCTTGTGGTCATCATGAGTAGCTATGCTATGCTGCGGCCTGCCGACTGCCCCGGCCCCTGCTAGCTAGAGATGCACGGAGACGGACGGCTCTGGGCCGCGCGGCACAAAGGCCTCCCCCGGATACGCATACACCCGGCCCCGGGCGCAGCCAGCCGAGGCACCATCACCCGCAGCCGAATTGAAGCCTGCGAGCCATGCGTTCCATCGATCGGCATGCATGGCCGGAACGGATCGGATAGCAGATGGGATGGGAGTGATTGATGCTGTCGTCTTTGCTTACCACCCGACGAGTAGCTAGCGATCGAGAGCACGCACAGGCCGAGCGAGACCGGGCGGGTGGGTTGTGGTGCGTACGTGCTCGCACGTCCTGCACTTCTGCTCGTTTCACTCATTTTGCACGCCTGCCTGGCCGTGGCCTCCGATCCATCACCATTCACCACGCTGACAGTCCCTGTCCATGCCAACAGCCATTAATTGCTTCACCACGCGACCCGGCTGATAAGTCGAAACGACTAATTTCGGCTGAGAGAAACGAAACGAACAATCAAACATTATTGAGGTCTCAACTAACAGATCCGATCCACACGACATCGATCCAACGTTCCATCAAATCAACTTATATTGTAACAGACGTACGACGTCGTCGTCGTCCGCGAGGACGAGTCCCGGCCGGGTGTGTGCAGGGCATCAGGCATGCGATGCAAATATATATGCAATGCCGGCGTCGCCATCGAGAGAACCTGCTGTATGTACGTATCTATAGCAAATACATTGTCGCTCGATCGCGACACGATGCGCATGATCGCAAACAAGATTTATTTATTTGTTGGACTTTACTAACGCCTGCACGTGCAGGAAACCTGCTTTCCGCCTGCACACTTTGTTTTAGCAAAATTAAACAACCCGCTTGCCAAAAAGGGAAAGCTAAAAAAAAAGGGCAATTGTTATATTCTTTTTTTGGCAAGCATGCTAATCACGCTGCTTGTTTGCACGCACATGGAAGTATTTTTTTTCTCGCACAGGCAAATAAGCAACTTGCGCATCTTAGGCCTAGACCACAGTTATTATGAGCAAAATCAGGTCAAGATATACATGCTTTTAGGTACAACATGTATGCATTCAGAGTAAGCTTCTCACAAAGACTAATTGGCCATCCTATAGCAGAAAAACAAATTGCAGCTGCCAATTTCATAGAACACAACACGATACATCTACTGGCCATCCTATAGCATAAAAACAAATTGCAGTTGCCAATTTCCTAGAACACAACACGATACATCTACTAGCAAAATACACATTTGCGCAGCTTGCATCTTGCTCCTCCGTACATGGTCTGCATCCTGCATGTTAAAAAAAAGGATATCATGTGACATAAACTTGAGCCAAAGGTGTGGTGTGCTAAAGAAAGAGCCAAGATGATTAAATAAAAAATTGAATAACTATATTTGCTTAGACAATTTAAGTGTTATTCGTTAGGCAACAATATCTTTCCAAATAGGCAATTTATGCATTCTAAAAAAGTACAGTATATCAATGTTCATTTGTAACCCACGGCTCCACCCTCACCCCCACTCCCAGTTTATTTGCAAAATAATACACAACTCTATTTTTCATTTTTTTTTATGTATCACACTTATTTGTGTAATAGGCAAAAAATGCAGATCAAAATAGAGGCAAGGTGATGAGCATAACAGTAGAAATAAAGGAAAGAACACATCCACAATACAGAAGATCAATGCATGCATAACAGCAAAAGTAGGTTCAGTTAAAAACTCACCTAAAATCTACAGTCAACAACAGGGCTACGCTCATAACGTGGGGCAGGGGCACCACTGCAGGGTACACGATAGGGGGTTACAAATCGGAAAGTGGTGAGGGTGAGATGCAACATGGCTGTCAATGAGAAGGCTACAAGTGAAACAAAGCAAAAAGTATATCAATTCAATGTACGAACTAGATTGTCTAGTATTTCCATGCATGCTTAGAAATTAGAAACTCACACGAATCAAATATGACAATGCTTTAGTGGATTGTATTTTCTAACTCAATTTAAGTGTCATTCCTCAAGCAACAATGTCTTACTAAATAGGCAATTTATGTATTCTGAAGAAGCAAGTATAGTGTTTATACCCACAGCACCACCCCGCTACTGCTATAAAATTACCAAGCACTCAAAAAAGAGCTAGTAGGTCAGACAAAGGATAAATAAATCAAGTCTGATAGCTGATTCTCTCAATTTGTTTATGCATGGCATCTATGTTTGTAACGGGCCAGAAATGTATTCAAGCAGAGCCAATGTGTGGTGTGCTAAAATAAAAAAACAACTGTATGTAAAGAAAACAGCCAAAATGATTAATTCAAAACTAATTTTCTACAAAGCCATGTTACCTTAATAATTAAACAATAATAGCAGAAAAAAACCACCAATGACAACACAAGTACGCTCAACACTATTGGCCAGTTCTGCTCTAGTCTTACAGATGTTATAGGCAAATTTTAGTGTTGGACACATATAATTGCTACCAGATTACTAATAACTTGCTGGACTAAAGATATTAAATTGCTACCCAGTTACTAATAACTTGCCTAACAAAAGACATTCAATCGAGCAGGCATTAAGGAACTACCTAGCATTATACTGATTTTGATTTGGATACAATGGACATAAAGTGGTCGTGGTCCTGAACCAACCTAACCATCAGGGGTGCATATTCTGCATGGGAGTGGCCATAACACAAATCCCCTAATGGAACGAAATATAAAATTAAGCAGCAGCTAGCCATATATGAACTAAATCGGTTCCTCCAAATATTAAAACTCAGTATTCAGGCAGTACTGCATGCATGGTACTACTAATGGTGCATTGCTACAGCTGGTGCTACTAGTAGCAAAAATGCCTTAACAAAAATAAGAAAATTGCTAATAGAATCGTGAAAAATTACTTGATACTAAGAGAAGAACTGCTTCAGAACAGATTTGTATTAGTAGAAGAACAATGGAAGAAATACTAAACGAGACTCGTAAAGGCAGAACATGTTTGGTAGCCTTTCTAACAGATAGAGCAAGTTGATCTAGCTTCACAAAGCTCCACAAGAAGGGGAAAGCCCGGTTCCTTGTACTCTGATCATCACTTCTATCTGAGCATTCCTTGTACCCTGAACAGGAAAGGTAAAATGATTGAGAAAATATAGAAAAATACTAAACAGGACACAAAAAAATGCTAGACAGCGCACACATATATGCCAGAAAAAGATACAACATATATAATTATTGGTTCATAAAAAGAGTGCCTCAATTAATTGGTTCACAAAGTGTGCCTCCCTTTCCAATTCTTTTTCTAAATATATACAGATAGATGTATACATTTCTTTCTGAGAGTAAAGAGGAAGGATGTGCAATTTATATTAAAAAAAAAATAGGGAAGGATAGATGTATCATGTATATATTTGTGAATTGCAAGTGTGTCGTGTACACATGCATGCCCAGATGGTCGTGAAAACAAACAAGCACACCTCTAGCAGTGCATGCAGATGCAGTGGGTGCTGTTGCTGCCCTCTTATTTTCTCACGATAAACTAGTACTAGATACAAAAAACAGCACCGAAATCGATCAACACAAAAATTAGGATATAAAAGTTTTAAAAATACATTGCAGCAAGCATACCTACGCCGAGAAGATACGTTAGCCCAGAGCAAAACTCGATTACAGCCCAGGTTAGCATCCTTTTTCTCTAGAAAGGACAAAATAAGAGCAAACAATAGTCCTGTAAGTAATGCAATGAAGAAAAAAGAAAGAAAAATGGAGTCAAAGTGAAAGAGTGCAAACGGGCCTACACAAGGTTCATACAAGCTAGGTTGTACAGTAAAGGGGAAAAATGCATAGTGGTAAACAATGTAAAGGTTAAATTGCCTATGGAGAACAACATTGTTGCCTAAGGAATAAAAGGGTAATTGCTTGGGAAGAACAGGTTAAATTTCATCATTAACTAGGCACTCGTGCAGAGCATGTAGTATCCTACATCTTTAACTACGAGCATAATTAAAATTGTGTAAAGAGAAAAATAAAACAAAGGTCTAGGCTGAAGTTACCAAATAGGCAATGTTAGAGTGTTAAATTATTAAATGAGAAAAAGTAAAAATTTGGGATGCTGCACATGTACAAACCTGATCTGACATACAAACGAAACGCACTCTGTCATGCTTTATTTGACTCAGAAAGTTCACAATTACAACAGCAGTAGAATAATAAACATGGATAAAATAAAGATCCACATCAAACAAGTCATAAGTTCAGTCACCACATGAAACAAGTCATAAATAGAGACTCACATCAGACATGGATAAATAGAGGGCTACTGATGTGCCATCACCACAACACCTATAACGCAAAATAGAACAACAGGTACATGGATTCGAGTACACATGCAGTGAATCAAGTCTAAGTGCCTAATATTGCTAAAGACAAGCTGGTCGCCGACGTGCATCCGATCTAACAGAGTATCGATTCTGACAACTAATTAGGAAGGTGCATTATGAAAAATAGGTGTAATTATCTGGCTTCTAGTTGGCAGTTGGCACACAAACTAAAGTTGACAGTGATAACTGGCCAATGCTACTAAGCTATCAAGTTCATAGTCAGAATCAATTGCACAGATAACCTGACAGACAAGAGGCTGAATTGAACATACACCAACACAGATGATAGTAATGGAACCAGGCAAGTAAAGTAATGTCACCTGCTGTTGGTCCTTGCAGATTTCCCAAGAGGGGGGCAACTCGCCGTGGCAGCGATGGGCTCCTTGCCCTTGCTGTTGGCTGCGGTGAACTGTGGAGATGGCCACTGATTTGAGCACATCGCGCTCCTCCTCGAGGACTGCAAACAAACAGATTAGAAATCACTGCCAATTGCAGATCGAAGAGATAAATTTTTTATCGTGCTAATTATACTGTAGATCAGTGTAGGGTGGAATGGGTGCTGGTAAATATTGCGTGCCAAATCAAACTGCTCAAGCTAGAAATGCGACGTGATGCACGCGGGTTGTCGGGCATCCCTACCGTCGCTCGCCCACGCGATGAACCGATGCAGCACGCCGTTGCCGATTGCTCCGTCACCCCGTCGGGATGCGTCGTTGCCAAGCTACCGCTGGCAGTAGTGCAGCATCGCTTGTCGAGAGCCATCGGGTGTTCCTGCTTGATACAGTGCCACGACGCAAGGGAGCTGCAGATCCACTTGTGTTGGGTCTTTGGAACCCTAACGACGACGACGACGAGGAGGAGGAGGAGGAGGAGGAGGAGGAGGCGGAGGCCTACTTCGACGGATCCGGAATCGTCGGGGCCGGATCCACCGGATCCGCCATGGCTGGAGCTCGATTCGCCATGGCTGCGGCTGGATCCGTCTAATCCTCCATGGCTGGCTCGAGGAGGCAGTGGGAGCAGGCACGGGGAGGTGGTGCGCCGGGGCACAGGCTCGCCGGAGGAGATCGCCGCCGGGGAGGAGCTCTCCTAGGAGGAGCTCGGAGAGAGAGAGAGAGGGGAAGAAGATGTGTCGGGCGTGAGGTAGAAGAAAAGAGGTTCCCTGCTGGCCGTGCAGATAAGGCAAGTGGGCTGCCGTGCGCTCGAGTCAGGGTGTGCGGAGCGAGCGTGCGCGCGGAGCGTCACCAGCGTGCACGTTCATGAAGTAGCATTTAGGTTATTTGTTTATTGATGATTAATAGAAGTAGTTGAATTATTGTTACATGCATGATGATGACGACGACGACGACGACGACGGCAGTCGTAACAAATTAAATTTGTCCAGGCTACCTCGCTGGCTTGGCTTGTTCCGGAAAATGAAATTACTACAGTCAGTCAGTCAGTCAGACAGCAGAGACACGTGAAATCTCAGACCATACCCCTCTTTCCTTAAACACAGGAGAGACACATCTACATATACCACCACCATAATTCAAGTATGAGTTAGGCTGCTTATTATTATATGTGATGTTTTTTTCCTGAAATATAATGGTAAGAGATTTATGGGGTAATTTGTAAACGATGGCCATATTACACCTTTAGAGAAGTGGCAAGCTAAAATTAGACGGTTATTACATCCCTCCCTGTCGTCAGCATTCTGTACAGAGAGACCTTGATGTATATTTGTCCGATTTCTCGAGCTCCCAGTACACTACATCCTTGCCTGCAGTAATAGGGGTGAATCCCACTCAAAAGCTCCTGTCGTAGACTCAACCATTCAAGTTCAATTGCCATTGACCATTGGACTAAACATCAACAGCAGCTATATCTGGGTCTGCACAAATCTGAAAAAGTTGCCAAGAACTCAATCTGCAAGGCAGTATCCCCCCTATCCAATTAATGATCTGGCCAAAAACGTGTTTGATATCTACTCTTCTGCACTCTAATACGTACCCCTACCCATCTGATATGTCTCTCTTAGATTGAGTAGCTTCTATCTCTAGACTCGTAACGTGCCCCTAATTCCTACTACCTCCTTGCGTCAAGAACGCAACGGTAACCTTCATGATGTAAACAGTACGTTCACATTCAATAAAGCAGGTGGGGAGCAATTCCCCTGAAGAAAAGTAAAAAAAAAAAAAAGAATTGTGATCCATTTCTCTTCTTAATCTGGTAAATTAAATGCTTTTAGTTTGTTGCCAATGTACTTTCTTCTCAGTAGTTCACATCAAACACTGGTATCATCACCCCTCTGACTTTTTTTCGCGATCGTGCCATGCACGTATTTCATTAAGAGGAGAAAAAAAGGGGGTTACAAAGTTTAGTACAGGAATGCAAGGCATGGAGTGCGAGCCACAAGCCAGCCAAGCAAGGCATTAGCAGACTACAAATACCACAAAGCAATAACCAACAGCACGCCTGCTAGCCCCCAGGCCGAGGGTCAGAACGCATCAGGTGCCAACGAGAGCAAGAAGAGTCGCCAAATCGGAGTTCCCAGAAGCGATCCAACAGTTCCCCTCCGACACCACCGCATGCACCAAGGCGACAGGCGGCCGAGTGATGGAGTCGAAGACACGGGAGTTACGCTCTTTCCAGATCATCCAAGTAAGCAGCAGGACCAAGGAGTCGAAACCTTTGCGACAAGCGGCCAGAACCTGCATCCTGGAGTCGATCCACCAATCCGCAAGCCTGGACTCCGGTGAGGGAAGAATGGCGAGGAAGCCGATAGGAGAGAGCAACCTGGACCACACTTCCCTGCTGTAGACACAACCAAGCAGAAGGTGATCAGTCGTCTCACAGTCCTGATCGCACAAGGCGCAAATATCCGAGTCCTGCAGGTTGTGACGCCGCCTACGATCCGCGCAGTCCATAGCCTTCTATGGAGGGCCAACCAAAAGAAGAACTTGGTGCGGGGGGGGGGGGGCCTTCGCTTGCCACAGCCTCCTTGGCCCCCGAAGTGAAGACATGCCCTGGAAGAATGCGCGGTAAGCTGAAGACGCGGAATAAACACCGTCAGCCGTCCACTTCCAGACGAAACGGTCTGGCACGTTCTCATCAAGGTGGACGTCTTCGAGCAGCTCCCAAAGGCGTAGATAGTCGAGCAGGACATCCACGGTGAGCGGTCCTGTGATGTCCCTGACCCAACGCCTCTGGAAAATGGCCTCTTTGACAGGGCGTCGGTGAAAACGTTTAGGAACTGCCAGGAAGAGGCTAGGGCCAATGTCTCTGATCGCCTGTCCGTTGAGCCATGCATCCGTCCAGAACATGGCCGAGGCACCATCACCCACGACGACGGAAATGGAGGCGTTGGCCATGGCCAGGACAGAGCGCTCCGTTCTGTGCGGCAGCAACGCCCAACCAAGGCCAGGAGCGGAGCGCTTGAGCCATTCCCAGCGGAGGCGAAGTGCAAAACCGAACGTACGGAGGTCGCAGATGCCCAGGCCTCCATTGATCTTTGGCGCACAGACAACCCTCCAAGCGAGCTTGCAACGACCCCCGGAAACAGTGTCAGTGCCCGCCTAGAGAAAAGCCCGGCGGCGCTTGTCAATCTCTTTGATGGCCCACGACGAGAGGCAGGTGGCGATCGGCTCTTCACCAAGGTGACCTTGTCAGCTCACCCCTCTGACTTGTCAATCCACTTAGACATTAGGCAAGTATCCACATGAAACCCAGCCCCTGAACTCTGGGTGGTCTATTAATAAGAGCTTCCCATCTAACCATATGATACTTTCTCTTCCCACTTCGAGAACAAGTTGGTTAAAGAGACCATCGATCATTTTGCAATATCTAATCCCATGCTGCTTTACTTACTTTGTGTCGATGTGGCGAACACCACCTTCTTGGTTATATATATATATATATATATATATATATATATATATATATATATATATATATAAACTGCTAGCTAGTTGGATTACACATGGACGCAATGTCGTGTTCATAAATAAACTTTTCTAATTTGAGCTTAACGTACTTGCGATGACTGGCGGCGATACATACGTGTTAGATTTGAAGGATTAGCGGCATAACGTACTTGCGATGACTGGCGGCGATACATACGTGTTAGATTTGGAGGATTAGCGGCGCACATGCTATCGCGTGTGGAAGCATATTTTTATTTTTATTTTTGTTTATCCCTATATATCCTCGCTCCTCGGAAAGCGGTGCAGTTCTCGTCAAAGAAAAATAGAATAGCTAGTGTAACAGGTGACAACTCTATGATTGGATAATTGATCGACATAAGATAAGGCTGATGGTATTTGGCCTTTTGGAGTTTTCAAGGGCCGAATATGTGATGACTGATGACCAATGGCCCTCGCTAGCTTGAGCGAACCAGTAAATAAAACATACAAAAGCAATACCTCTCTAGATGGATGGATGCAATTCTTTTGTTTATTTATTTATGTACACACACAAGAATTGGATACGGATCGGAGATGATAAATAAATGAACCAAATAGGGTACGGTGTCGCTTCTTTTCGTTTTGTTTGTCATTCACGCCGTTTGAAAACTATTGCAGTGTACTTCAACTTTATCTTAATCCTAAAGTTCAGTTCTTTAATGTTAACTAAGCTTTTCTTAAAAAAAAGATATACTAATATCTACAAATCATCAAACAAATGTATTAAAAGTTGAACCAAACTTATATTAAAGATGTTAAAGCTTTTTTTAGAAACTTTAACTTGGGACACCAAATATAACTGAAAATAGAAGGAATAATATAGAGTACTAGCTAGGTGACAAATTAACCAGGCTCTGGTTCCATGGACAAAAAACCCAATTGTGTCACCAGGAAAATAAACCACCAAATATGGACTAGGGATGTATGTTTGTTTGAGCCATAGTTTTTGAGATTTTGGCTCAAAAGCTGGCTTTATGTCTTTTGGTTTTAGGCAGTTTTTTTTTTTTTTTTTTTTTTGCTACTGAGTTTTATAGCAACTTTTTAGCTTCATGGAAACTTAGAAAATCTCCTTTCAGCGTGCTTTAATTTTCAGCTTTTACTTTATTTATCTTCAAAAACCAACTTTCCATCTTTTCAAAGCTAGCTCAGTAGCTAAGCTATTTTTTCTAGGAGAAGCCATGAAAAAACTAGAACAAACAGGCCGTAAGGCCCTCTTTATGTAAATTAATGAAGGAAGCTAGATGTAACACCCCGGTGTTACGTTAGCCTAAACCTGCCATGTCATCATCATCATTGCATAAGCATTTATCATTAGAAAACCCTAATAAGAGTAACTAAAACAAGTTTATTTAATGTTAGGGTTTGTTTGAGTTTCTTTATATCACATGTGTATGTGTACACCATTTAAATTTCACTTGCAAGTTTAATCTTGGTTATAAAAGTAATCAACTAAAAGCAACCTTGATGTTTGCAAGTGCTTGGCTAACCTTAGCTCACACCCCTAACCGTGTTTTACAATTCAAATGATGCAAAAAGAGAGAACCAAAGTTGAATTCGGAATCGAATCCCAAACCCTAACCCTAGTGGTTAAGTGTTGGAACTTCGAATTTCATTTTCAATTTCGGTGAGCTAACCATAATTGATTTTCTAAATAAAAGTTGCTAATCAATGGCACCATTTTAAAGTATGAAGTTTGTACTTTGAAAGTATGCTATTGTTTGGGTTTGAAAAGTGCCACAACTTCATTAATTAATTGCCCAAAAATCCAATTTGAAAATCCTTTTCAAAATCCAAAATTTAAAGAGCCTTTTTGCCCCTTTTACAATTTCACCTTAAAATATTCAAAATTTGGGAAAACTTCAAAAAAATACAGTTTGTGCATCTCTTTGATCTCTACAACTTTGGTATATAAAGTTTTTCAAGTTTTTGAATAAAATTTGGAGTAATTTCAAAAGTTATTTGAATTGAAATTGCCCCTTTTTGAGTTTTAAACTCTAATTCAAAAATTATTTGATTTCATGAAAAACTTCCTAAATGAAAGTTGTAGATCTTGAGAAAAGGAACAACTTTTATTTTTGGAGATTTTCATCTTTTATTCAAAATTTGAAAGTAATTTTGAAATCCCTAAAGTTAGGATTTTGCTTTAAATTCAAATTTGAAGTTCAAATTCAAAAACCAGTTTGAATCTGACCAAACTCCTTTAATGAAAGTTGTAGAGCACAAAATTTTGAGCCAACTGTATTTTGGGATATTTTTGTGTACAGTACAAATTTCAAAAGTAATTTGCAAAATGGAAAAATGAGGTGTCCTCTTTACGGTGCATGAACAGGGGGGGTGCCCATGCCGGCTGACTCACCGGGCGCCGCCGTGGCCATTCCCGCGCCTTCCGCGGGTTTTTCACGCCGCCGTCCACCTCCACGCCTTCGTGAAGTTGCTAACCACCTCACCACACCGTCCCCCGCCCTATAAAAGCAAGAGACGGCCGACAACGAGCTTCTTTTCTCCACTTTCGCTCATCGCCGCCGTCCTTCATCTGTCAAATTCGCGCTCCACACGTCGCCCATTTGCTTCCAATTGCTTGCACACATCTCCGCAGCTTCCTTGTGCATGCTCGAGCCACTGGTTGCAAGGCAAGGCGATCCGAGTTGCTTTCACGCCGTCATCTCCTCCAACTCCGCCACGCGCCGCCCGCCGCCGTGAGCTCCTACCTCGTGTCGAGCTCGTCGAGCATTTCAAACCTTGCGGTTTGTTCCAACAGCTCCGCCTTACTCACTTTGGTTGCCATCGGCTCACTTGTTTCCATCGTGCACCAGACGCGGCAGGTGTACCACCTCACCGTCGAGTTCAAGCCGCAGCGACCCATTGCCTCCGCCGTCGACCTTGCTCCGCCCCTCTTCCACGTCCGTTGCTTCCTTGTTTTAAAACCCGTGGTGAGCTCTGAAACTTTTAGGGGTGTTGGTTGCGCTTTATGTCATTTGTCGGTTGGCGGAGCCGTAGTGAGCACCCGGTGAGCGCCGCCATGCCGCCGTCGTCATGCTCGTCGCGGTGCCTGTCTAGTGATGCTCCGGGTCGCGTTCGCGTCGTGTAGTGACCGCCTTGTGTCGTTGATCGGGTCGGGGTGCTCGGTGTCGTCGGAGGAGCTCCGGTGAGCTCGGTCGTGGTGTGCCGCACGCCGGCGAGCCGCCGGAGTCGTCTGTGTGCGCGCTCCGGTGGGAAGGAGAGGCCGTTTGATACCTCGTTGGGTGCGGTTCGGTGAGAGGAAGCTGTCGATGCAATTAGTTTAGTCGGAGGAGCATCACCGGCGAAGAGCGGCCGTCCGCCGCGCCGTTGCTCCTGCTCGGCCGAAGAAAGAAGAGGAGGAGGAAGAAGCTGACACGCGGGGCCGGCGTGTCGTGGCGAGGGAGAGAGGGAGGCACAGGCGGGCCAAGCCAAGCAGGCCGCTGGCGCGCGAGCCACGCGCCAAGAGCAGGCGGGCCGTCTGGGGCCGCCTGATAAGCCACGGGGAAGAGAAAAATGTTTTTCTTTTTCTAAATTTAATTTTCTAGTGCTGTTTTCATCTTTTTTTGTTGTAAATTTATTTGGGCAGATAAAAATGTGAGAAAAATATGTGTGTGCTCCCTGAGTGATGATCTACCTAGGAAAAATACTAACTCTGGTTTTTCAATAAAATTTAATTATGCTTTAATTTGCTTCTTTAAATTAATAAATGCAACTTCCATGATTTTTAATAATTAAAACATAAGTCCAAAAATTATGAAATTTGTTTTTGTGTGCTAATTAGATGATGATGATCTTAATTATAAAGTTTGATCCTGTTTTGACTAATTTTTGTATTATGCTTAATTAATGCCTTAATTAATTAATGTTTAATTAATTAATCATGTGGTTAATTAGGGTTTAATTAATCCCCAATTAGCAAGTTAATTAGTGGCTTTCAACGACTGTAAAAATGGTCAATAAATTAGTAATCACCCTTAATCACTATTAGGGTTGTCTCGATTTTGGGATTGAGTGATGACCCTAGGTCGTTAACCCTAATGACCTTCGGCATTTCATGTTGATTGCGTATCGTTAATCCGTCGTCGTCGACGTTAGTTATACCTTCTTAGTGCAACTATACCGTGAAGGAAAGTTGTACTCAAGATAGGTTAACAATCATTGCATCATTATCGCATGCTCCTTTTGTTACTGCACTGTAATCATGCATCTCAATCGTGTAGTTGATCCGACTCCGCCTCGGAGGAAGGTTATCGGTGTGAGGAGGTTGGTCCCGATCTCAACAAAGTGCCATCATCTTTGCTCCGAACTTCGCCGAGCCCCAAGGCAAGCCCGGATGCATTCAAACCCGTCCTTGTATTTCGAAAGTTTTTATGATTTTATGTGATGATATAATGCATTAGGTGTAGGAGTTGTGTGCTATCCTACCTTCTTTGCATTTACCGTACCTTGTTACATTACCCTGTATACCTGTTTTGATTTCGAAATGCTTAGTACACGCTTAGCCTTGCTACTAGTGTAGGGTTTTGATAAATTGTTTTCAAAAGTGTGAGAACTATACTCCCCGAAGGGAATTTACTTAAAACTCGATGTTGCTTGTCGTCTATCCTTGTTCCGACGGGGTCAAGGATACACCACAAGAACATGATGATGAGTAACTTCGAGACATCGGTGGAGTGACTTGCATCGGGAAGGGCTAGTGCCCCGGTGTAGTGTCGCCCACTTGTGTCGGTTAAGGACCGTCCGTTGTTTGGCCCCGGGATCATGAGGTTATTGGATAGTACTAGTCGCATGCTAATGGCGGTAAGCTCCCTTGTATGATCCATGCGAGAACGGACAACCCAAGCACGAGAAGTAGCGTGTACCCATACTACGGGTATACCCGGTCGGCCGACGGTTGTGACCGACGGGTAGGAAGGTGGTGTCTTGTACTCTCGTGGCTAGGATCCGTTCTGGTGCGGAGAAATGCAAGCGTGAGTTGATGTATGTGAGATATTCGGCCCCGCATACATCGTGTGGCTAGGAAGCCCCAATTTGGGTATATAAAGCGATTCGAATCGTCGTGTGCTCCACGATATGGGAGCCGTGATCCGAGTCCCGGCATCGTAGTAATCATGGAAGTTGATGATGGAAAGTTTTGAATCCGGTACATGGTTGACAAGTGATTGATGTAGTAAAGTAAGGACCTGGCTTAGTCTCTTTTTTGCAAAGGTGTCATTTGATCTTGCTAAAGCCTTACCTTGATTCCTTTTAGCCGGCATTCACGAGTCTTCTCCCCAATTTTTGGTCGGGTAAGTCTTAAGGGAGTACTTTTTTTGTACTCGGGGGTTTGTTCAACCCCTGTTGCAGGTGAACCATGTGAACAAGTGTGCTACGGCCCTTGTTGCATGACGGTGATCGAGGAAGAGTCTGCTGAGTAATAGATTGTGTGGCCCGTGGGCAGGGCGCTCTCGTTGTGTGATTGTACTAAGGTTACGTAATGATACTTCATTTGTTTTGTAATAATGCTACTCTGGTTTATATAAGTTTGATAAAAGTTTTGTAAATTAAGTTATTGTAAGTCTTCCGCTACTACGGTATTTTGTATGAAAACCGTTGTTGTAATCTTGTGATGTCTCGTAAGTATCGATCCACGGGAGGAAACGTGGTTCATCGGGGTTTCACCCGACAGAACATTCTAGGTTATGTGGTACTCAAGTACGGCTGACAGAGGTCTTAAGGACAATGTCAGGTGCTTGTGGGCCATATAATTTAGAAGGTTCTGCCACACTAGAGCTGGGAATTATTCCCCACCCAACTAAACAAGGTACTAAGGAGAGTACTGGACAAATACATTATTTGATATAATAAAACCTAAAATTAAGTACTCCCTCCATTCTAAATTATAGCTCATTTGATTTTTTTATCCTAAGTTTGATCGCTCATCGTATTCAAAAAAAATATAAACTTAGTCAAATTTAAATTATTCTTGAAGAGCTTTTATTAGTAAAGCAAGACACGACAAAAAATATGATATTTTATAATTTTTTGAATAAGATGAGTGGTCAAATTTAGAGTTGAAAAAGTAAAAAAAACTATAATTTGAAACGGAGTTAGTACTTCATTTGTTTCAATTCATTTTTACTTTTTAAGAACATATATTAGTTCATGGTCAATTTCTGTGAAAACTCATACAAACCACGAGAAAAAAGTCATCTAAATTCACCCAAAAAAAATAAACACATGTAGATAATATGATGACGAAAACACAACCTTGTAAAATATCAGACCAAACTCGACTTCGTTTGTGAGATATAAAAATAATAAATTTCTAACAAATCATCTCGGATCGACTTTCGGCTTTGAAATTTATTAGTTTTTATATCTCACAAATGAAGTTTTTTTTAGACAAGATATTTTACAAGATTTTGTATCATCATATCATCTATATTTGTGGGCTTTTTTGGGTAAATTTAGATAACTTTTTTGTCCTATGGTTTCATGAGTTTTCACTGTCATATCATATAGAAAATTTTATCACTAGAGAACATTTTTCTTACTTTTTCTTGCTAATATATATCATATTAACATCTACATGGGTACCAAATAAATTTACTATAGATGGACCATATTTAATTCATGGTCAATTCAATAAAGCTAATTCAATGATGCAGACATATGTTGATTTATTTGTTTAGCTTTTGAAAAAATAAATAAAATGATCTGAAGTTTTTGAACGAAAAAGAGTGCCAGTCCCACAGAAAATAAATAGTCTCCTAGGCCCAGCCAGCCCTTCTCGCCATCGGCCATCGGCCATCGGCTTCGGGCTTGCCAGAGTGGGCCACGACTCTTTTTTTCCTTTTGAGGGAAGCGGTGTTTCTCCAGTAAGAAGCCCAACAGCCTGCCTGCCGCTGTGGGCTCATGGGCTTTAATTTGGCGACGATGCGTACACGTTTCATGTCCGCATACCCGTTTCATGATCACGTAGAAAATTTATATCTCCTGAAAAGAGAACATTTTTCTTTCTTAGATATTGTCTCGCTCTATATATATGATATATATGATGAAAAATATTCCACCTCGTGATAGAAAATTATGCTTGACCAAATATCATCCAAATTTACCCAAATGTAGTCACGTGTGGTCACATTTGAATTATTTTGTTTTAGAAAATAAATAAAATGTTGCCATCAGAATTTTATTTAAATACTTGGTTGCCACTGTAGCCTGTTTAAAATTACAAAAAAGTTTAGTCCAAGAGCATTAAGGTTAATCGGCAAAATTACATTTTTCCTACCCATAATGAAGAAGTTTCTCAATTTCGCCTACAAAATGTTGATCGTCGTTCGTTGGGCATTTGTTCTCAGGCTATTTGTAGAGTGATTGCCTGTGTGGCCATCCATAGTGCAAAACATTTAACAGGTTAGATTTTGAGTTATGCTATTCACTAGCATGGACATTATTTTATAACCCAGAGTGCTTGTAACGTGTTGATGTATCCAACTATCATATAATATATTTCTTATTTCATCGCAAAGAAATGTCCTAAATTAAATTTGTACTATATAGAATCACCTTACATTAAACTATTTTAAGTTTGATCAACGTTATAAAAAAGGTACGATATCAATGATCAACTTTATATAATCATCTTAAAAAGGTGTTTGTTTGGTTCATTTCAGGATAGATAACTGGTCACGCTGAGACACTTCGAACGGTGGAAGTTTAGCGTTCAATTGTAATCGTATGGCGTCGAGCCACACATCTTGGCATAGTGTCATTGTACGCCAAGCTTTGGGATCATTTTCAAGAGAAGTTTCGCAAAAAAAAATTTTCACGTCATACATGGAGGGAGAGCTGGAAAGGGATTGTCCAGTTGGTTTTCTAGGTCGTGGGACCATTTAGTAGCCCGACGACATCATTGAATGTTAAAATGACTAATTTTGGAACGGAAGAAGTATACCACTTTGTACAATGGGTTTTAATTTAAACGTAACATCCCGCATTTTAATCCTCGTTCCTGTGTCATCCGATAAATCTGGCTGCTAAGGTACATGTCCATGGAATTGATGTTTGGTGTCCTTGTCCATGGAATCGATTTTTGCTTGGACGGCAATGCACTCCACCGAAACACGACTAACTCTACGGAAGCTTTGGTTTGGATGCACGTCACGTAAAAAAGGGCAAAGCCTACTACGCGGCTATGCCATGGTGCCATGGGCCAATGCATGGCCATCTGCCGTCTGGCCGGCGCCTCCCGTCGGTGCCGTGCGGTGTCTCGGTCGGTTGTTGGAGGTTGGAGGCACGGCAGTCGGCAAGGACGACGGACACGGACCCTTGGCAGGCATGTGGCCGTCGTAGCGTAGGACGTCTGTACAGGGTGACGCGTTTACCGGTACCCCATCTCCTGTCGCGTCCAAGGAAAGGAAAAGGAAGAAGCCCCCGTCTCGGGATCCACGCAGGCACCGCCCGGCCATCTCCATCCAAGGCCTTGTTTAGTTACATGCAAGGCTGCTCCTCACATCAATTGCTGCATATAAATAGTATTAAATATAAATAAAAAAAAAAATAAAACAGTTGGGTTGTAAATCAAAAAGAATCTTTTGAGCCTAGTTGGGCCCGATTGGACAATATTTACCACAAACCATCTACTGAGGACTTTCCAATCTCTCTCCTCTCACAAATTATTTCCCACATATAAATAGCATTAAATATAAATAAAAAAAAATAACTAATTACATAGTTGGGTTGTAAATCACGAGGTAATCTTTTGAGCCTGGTTGGGCCACAATTGGACAATATTTACCACAAACAAACGGTCCAAGTTCTCTTTCCAACCTCCATCTAAACAAGGCCCAAGTTCCAAGGTCAACATGCAAGGCTGCTGCTGACGCCTCGCTGCCAAGAAAGCAAAAGAATTCGTGGTGCCACCACCATCTTTCCAGCTGGACACCAGTCGATAGATTTTGCAAGGCATTTGACCGTTGGTAATTTTGAGCCTGGTGGTTGCCAGCCACGTTTTATCAGGCCTAAAGTTAATGGCTCCGTTAAATTTGGCCGGAAAACCACCGACCGATTGAGTATGGTATTGGCTCGGTCCTACAAGTAACTCTCGAGAGGAACATCCGCTAAGGTGGAGTAGCGACCGCGGAAGGTACCAAATTTAACGGAGCCAATTATTTGTCATACTGTGGCTTGTCATATTCTGTGACAAAATCGAACTGTTTGGTTCGTTATTAAACTGCGATAATATTCTGTGGTTGCTGTTTAGATGGTTACCACAAAAAAAATGATAAAACTGCCACAAATATAGTTTAGATCACTTTGCTAAAATCAAGTCATAAATTTGTATAATGTTTCTAATTCACTATAAATAAACATGACAATTAGTGATCTAAAATGGCCTTCTATATTTTATTTATTTTTCTTAATTTTCCACTTATTTTACTTTCCTTCTCTATTCTCTCCATCCCAGGCACGTGACCCACCACACCAGTCACCCGCGGACGCAGCAACACATTCAGAAAAAAAAAAAAAGCAAGGCAACCTTATCTTCTACATCCAGACATCCACCGCAACGGCAAGCGATATTCCCATAGCCCAAGCGGTCTGACGGCTGCACGTCCCTGCACACTGCGCTCGCACATCCGCGCACCCCCTCGTGCGTCCCCACTCGCTGGAGGCCCTAAGGTCGCGCGTCCCGGCGGCTCGACGGCCGCACGTCGGTCCCGTCCATCTCGCGCTTCTCCCAGTCGCGGCCGTGCTCTCCCCGGCCGGTGACCCGGGCCTCCTTCACTGTGAGTGCCGTGGCAAGGTGGCGGGGGTGGAGCAAAAGCTCGCCACACGTTTGAGGCAAAAAGTTGTGGTGAACCCTCCCTGTGACTGTGGCGAGCCTTACCTGAATGATGAACCAAAACGCTAGCCACAGGTGCTGTGGCGAGCCTAAGGTTAGTTGCGGCGGAATGTGACGGGCAACCAAACATGCCCAAGTAATCACAGCCGCCGACTAGGTCAAATTACGCTATTTGCCCTTTGTAATCACAGCCGCCGACCAGGTCAAATTCCGCTGGCGTCATCCACGCTCCCACTGCAGCCAGAGCGCACCGGCCGCAGCACTGGCACTGGACCACTGGTAAACGGCAACAGCAGCAGCAGCAGACCCTGCACGGAAAGAGGAGCACGCGCACGAGCAAGGGGCGGCCGAAGGGACGGCACGCTCCTCGTCCTCCGCGTCGTCTACAACTAGCCAGCCAGCCCACCCGCTCCCCCCGCTCCCCGTCTCCCACATTTCCACACCAAAACCCCCGTCCACTGTTTCCATCGACGGACGGCTCCCATGGCGGTGGCCGAGTGAAGGAGCCGCCAGCCATCCCATCGTCTCCGCGCTGCTTCCGGGGCCCGGATCTGGGAGCGCCGCGCTGACAGGTGACCGGATCTGGACCGACCTCTCTTCCTCTTCTTTCTTCCCCTTCCGGTCGGTCGATTCAGCGCCCCGCGCGACGCCCGCCGCCGCCTGTTTGCGGATTTCTAGTTTTTTTTCCCTCCTCCTCCTTCCGAACGTGGTGGAGCTCTAGGTTCCCTTGCGCGTAGTACGCGTGTAAAATCCTAGCTTTTTTTTTTTTCCATGTGGTTTCCCTTGCGCGCCCGTGTTTTTGGAATCCTTGATGTTCATCCTGCCTCCAGCGTGCTTTCGTTTTCCTTTTTTTTTTTCTCCCTTCCATTTCGACTCCAGTCGCGTCGCTTTCGAGCGTCGAGTTCAGCGCGGCGAGGCGGCGACAAAAAAGCGCCATTCTTTTTACGCTGATACGAAACCTTTTTCGGATATCCTTCCTTCGAATCGAATTAACTAATCGCTCCAACGTGCGCGAATTTTACTCGGCCTACTATGACACGATATGATATCTGTGCTTTTGTAAAAGGCCGATGTGTTTGTGCCTCATATGAGTCCAGAAAACGAAATTTTAATAATCCGCCTTCTGTTTTCTTGTCGACGTCAGCTGTGATCTACTCTACCAAACACCGGTGGTGTCAGTGTCACCGACCGGAGATTCTGGGATTAGCGAATTGCCCCCCAACCTTTTGGCCCCAGAATCTGTCTGGTGTGAAAGGGATTTTAGTCACTCGCTTAGTCGCTTGATGTGGACAGATGATACATGTTTTAGACATGATCGAGCAAGTGGTTCTTCTTCTTCATTTTTTTCTTTTTCATTTTTTTAAAAACGATTCTTTCATTTGTTTTGGTCATGATTATTGTCTTTTCCATGAATTCATCTGCTCAAGTAGCCAGCCCCCCAGTTGCTAAAAGTACACTGTTTTGTTTTTCTGCAGTGAAGTATAGTGAACTACATCGTCAGCTGCAACACTCCTTGATCCAGATCCAGGCGTCCTTCCAACTCTTTCTTCTGCATTCGCGTGGAGTGGAGATTCCTCTGGCCTTTGAGTTACTTCTTCTCTTCTAGGTGAGGGAGCCCTTGCTTGCTTCGATTGTTTGAGTCTTGCTTTGCTGTCATCTGTCAGCCCTCAGCTGCAAGTATGTGATCCTGGGATTGATTGCCACCCAGATTTATTTGCATGTTTTTTTTTTCTGCTGGGATGGCACTAGTATCGACTTGTTTATGAAAAATGTTGTCATTTGACTGAACCCTGTTCTGGGGATTTAATATTCGTTTGATGTGGACTATTACTAAGTTTTGGGGCAGGATCGGAGAAATGGCTGTTTATATCTTTTGATATGATTAATTATACTTGTAGTTTAGCACCAGTATCGACTGGTTTATGAAAAGTGTTGGCATTTGACTGAACCCTGTTCTGGGGATTTAGTCTTCGTTTGATGTGAACTATTACTAAGTTTTGGGGCATGATTGGAAAAATGGCTGTAAATATCTTTTGATATGATTATACTTGTAGTTTTCTTTTAGCGCATCCTGTTAGCTGTTTATTGTCATCTGTATTAGGCTTTAGCATTCCTTTTTTCTTTTGCTGGATACAACTTTCCTATTTCCAGGCAATTCTAACAGTTTAATCTTTTCATGTGCAGTGCAATATTGGAAGCTACAACATCAGCTGATCCAATGGCGACGTATAAGCTGGGTGTGGAGGTCGTAAGTGCTCATGACCTGATGCCCAAGGATGGGCACGGTTCTGCAAGCGCTTGTGTCGAGCTCACCTTTGATGGGCAGCGCTTCCGAACTGATGTCAAGGAGAAGGACCTGAACCCAGTCTGGAATGAGCGCTTCTACTTCAATATATCAGATCCTTCTAATCTTCCTGAGCTTGCACTTGAAGCATATGTCTACAACGTCAACAAAACCATTGAAAGTTCCAGGTCCTTCCTTGGGAAGGTCAGGATTGCTGGCACCTCATTTGTGCCCTTCCCTGACGCAGTGGTCATGCATTATCCACTAGAGAAGCGTGGGATGTTCTCTCGCGTCAAAGGAGAACTGGGTATGAAAGTATACATCACCAATGACCCCACCATCAAAGCTTCAAACCCTCTTCCTGCAATGGATCCTGTTTCTAATAATCCCCCTCCAGCACCAAGTCCTGCAGAGCAGATTGCAGCTGATATAACTGGTACTAATCTGCACATGTCTCAGGAGCATAGGTCTGAGGCAAAGACCTTACACACCATTGCTAAGGAGGTACATCATCATCATAACCATGGCCATCTTCCAGCTAGTTTTGGTGAGCAGCCTTCCAAGCACTCTGTTGACCAGATGAAACCTCAATCTCAACCACCCAGGATTGTGAGAATGTATTCAGCGGCCTCCCAGCAGCCCATGGACTATGCACTTAAAGAAACTAGTCCGTTTCTTGGTGGTGGGCAGGTTGTTGGTGGCCGGGTCATACGTGGTGAAAAAAATTCTAGCACTTATGACCTTGTGGAGCGAATGCAGTATCTGTTTGTACGTGTGGTTAAGGCACGGGACTTGCCAGACATGGACGTCACTGGAAGCCTGGATCCTTATGTTGAAGTGAGAGTTGGCAACTATAGGGGGATAACTAAGCACTTTGAAAAGCAAAAGAACCCAGAGTGGAATGCAGTCTTTGCTTTTTCAAGGGACCGTATGCAGGCATCTGTGCTTGAAGTTGTGGTCAAAGACAAAGATTTGATTAAAGATGACTTTGTTGGCTTTGTGCGATTTGATTTGAATGACGTCCCTATACGTGTGCCACCTGACAGCCCTCTGGCTCCAGAATGGTACAGGCTTGTTGGTAAGAGCGGGGATAAGTCCATGGGTGAGCTCATGCTTGCAGTTTGGGTTGGCACCCAAGCTGATGAAGCATTTCCTGATGCCTGGCATTCAGATGCTGCAACACTTGAAGATCCATCTGCAGTAACACACATGAAGTCCAAAGTTTATCATGCTCCCAGATTGTGGTACCTGCGAGTCAATATAATTGAGGCCCAAGATGTTGCTATATTTGATAAGACCCGCTTTCCAGATGTATTTGTGAGAGCTCAGGTGGGGCATCAACTTGGGAGGACAAAACCTGTGCAGGCTAGAAATTTCAACCCTTTCTGGAATGAAGACCTTATGTTTGTGGCTGCTGAACCATTTGAGGACCACCTTATTCTGACTCTTGAGGATCGTGTAGGTCCTAATAAAGATGAAATGCTTGGTCGTGTAATCATACCATTGGCAATGATTGATAGACGTGCCGATGACCGTATTGTCCATGGAAAGTGGTTCAATCTCGAGAAGCCTGTACTTGTTGATGTGGACCAACTGAAGAAGGAAAAGTTCTCTACTCGGCTTCATCTCCGTCTCTGTCTTGATGGAGGTTACCATGTTCTTGATGAGTCTACAAACTACAGCAGTGACTTGAGACCAACTGCCAAGCAACTGTGGAAGCCGTCTATTGGTTTGCTTGAACTTGGTGTCCTTGGTGCTCATGGGATTGTTCCCATGAAAACTCGAGATGGGAAAGGTTCATCAGACACCTATTGTGTTGCTAAGTATGGGTCGAAATGGGTAAGGACACGGACCATCATGAACAACCCAAATCCCAGATTCAATGAACAGTACACCTGGGAAGTCTATGATCCTGCAACTGTCCTGACTGTTGGTGTTTTTGACAATGGACAACTTGGAGAGAAGAGTGGGGAGAAGACATCTAGTGGCAAAGACGGGAAGATAGGCAAGGTTCGGATACGCCTTTCCACGCTTGAAACTGGTCGTGTGTACACCCACTCGTATCCTCTACTGGTTCTACACCCATCAGGTGTCAAAAAGATGGGTGAACTGCACCTGGCAATTCGATTTTCATCGACATCTCTGGTAAACATGTTGTACCTGTACTCTAGGCCTTTGCTTCCTAAAATGCACTATGTGCGCCCAATACCAGTGCTTCAGGTTGATATGCTGCGCCATCAAGCTGTCCAGATTGTGGCTGCCCGACTTAGCCGGATGGAGCCACCTTTGAGAAAGGAAGTTGTTGAATACATGACAGATTTTGATTCTCACTTGTGGAGCATGAGGAAAAGCAAAGCAAACTTCTTCAGACTCATGACAGTTTTCTCAGGCTTGTTTGCAGTTAGCAAGTGGTTCAGTGGTGTCTGTTCATGGAAGAACCCCATTACCACTGTGCTGGTTCACATCCTCTTTATAATGCTGGTGTGCTTTCCTGAGCTCATACTTCCTACAGTGTTCTTGTACATGTTTCTTATCGGGATTTGGAACTTCCGTTACCGACCTCGTTATCCTCCACACATGAATACCAAGATCTCACATGCAGAGGCTGTTCACCCTGATGAACTTGATGAGGAGTTCGATACATTCCCAACCAGCCGCAACCCTGAGGTTGTAAGGATGAGGTATGACAGACTCAGGAGTGTTGCTGGAAGGATACAAACAGTGGTTGGTGATATTGCAACACAAGGGGAGAGGGTTCAAGCATTGCTTAGCTGGAGGGACCCTCGGGCCACAGCAGTCTTTGTCCTATTTTGTTTGATAGCAGCAATAGTCCTCTATGTTACACCGCTTCAAGTTATTGCTGCATTAGGAGGGTTCTATGTGATGAGGCACCCAAGGTTCAGACATAGGTTGCCCTCAGTACCAGTAAACTTCTTCAGACGGTTGCCAGCAAGGACCGACTCTATGCTCTAAATAAGCCACTACCTGGTGGTCTTATTATTGTAATCCTTAGAGTGGTTTCCTCTGTTACTTTAGTCTGCTTGATTTTGTTGCTATTTGTAACTGTGTCTGTTCAGGACTTGAGAGCCTGTTAATCGTATCAGTTGCTGAATTCTGGGAATAATTGCCAGACCTATCAGTTTTTGGTTCTGTGTTGAATTATTGATCCTTTCTAAAATATCTAGTTATTCAATGTTTTTTTTTCTCTGTCCGCTCGTCTGCAGCCTAAAATGTGTGTAGCTATGGATCTGCTAGCTTATATATACTAAAAAACCTCTATAGCAATTACTGATCATTACTGATAATTAAAATTTAACTGTAATCCAGCTCCATGTATGGATAGGAAGGATGCTATCCTCTGTAACTACTGTTTTATGATTCAGCTTTCGGAAATCAGAACACATACCTAGCATCTATATGATGACAGGTGCTGGCCATTTTAGGAATTGTGGTTTCTTTTAGGCATATAATATTGTGAGTGTTTTCATTTTATTATTATATCTGCCATTGAATTATTTGTGATACATAAATAGCCCAATTCAAACACAAGTTCATGAGTAGTTCTTTTTGTGGTTGGTGTTAGCATCTATGGAAAACATCTGGACAGCAAAAAAAAAGGCAGAATTCTTAAATGGGATTTTTGCTGAAATGCAGCAAGAAAATTCCATGATAGGTACTTGCCAGTTGCCATAGTTCTGTTTCTTTTTTCATGTTCCAAGTGTTATTTTTTCAATCCTTTCTCCAGTGCCTTGTCCAGGAAAACATATCAACATTTCTTGAAGCAGAGATGGGTGGAACAGAGTCATCTTCTAAGCTCGCTAGCTCAGTCCATAACTTTACCGTCAAGGTCTAATCTGCATCCTTCCCTTCGTTCCTCTAGGCATCCTTCCTTTCTTATCAATATATTATTCAATATGAAGAAGAGAACTTTCAAATACTTGGGTTTCTTTTCAAAGCTATTGTATTTGAAATCTCTAATTCAATTTATATGCAGGATGCAAGGGGAAATGATGTGGAGATGAGTAGATGAGTAGATACAAGGGGAAGGTTCTACTAATCGTGAATGTGGCTTCCCAGTGGTTAAAATTCTTATAATAATTTCCAGATTCTTTAAAGAGTTTCTCCCTTCTTTATATGTGCGTTTTCCTACCTGACTTGGTATCCTTGCAGTGGTCTGACAAATTCCAACTATACTGAGTTGGGATCACTCTATAAGAAATATGGTGAAAAAGGTACTTTACATACACCAATTGCATATTTGCATGTGTTCTTCTACTTCCCTCAAAGTATCAGTGGCAAATAAGCTTTCATGTTTCCTATAGGTTTCTTGTAGTTTGAACAATTGTTGATTCAGTTGGTTTGGAGGCTTCTGATGCAGTTACACCTAAACTTGTTAAACATTATTCCTTGATTGAGTTCCCCCTTTTTTTTATAAGGCTTCATTGAGCATGTTGATACTAGTGTTGAGACCAAACGTATATTTGTTTGCATTCGAAACTGCAACACACGCTAGTCAGCATTTGATTATCTTTCTCATTTTATAGAATATATGGTGTTTTCGCTGCTTGATCTTGCAAGATTTGTCAATTTCTTTGGCAGCTCTATTTTTCTTGTTCAGTTTTAAATAAGTGGTTCTGGTGTCTCTTATACTTCTGTCCAATTTTGCACTGCATGGATCCTTTCATTTTTCTTCATTCATGCTATTGTGTACACTCGCATCAAAAGAGCTGGCATTTAGCTATAGGTGTGGATGCTGCTGCTATGGTTTTTCCATGTTACACCATATCAATTGTTTTTTAAAACAAATTTACACCATACCTTTGTTTGGCTAAATTGGTCTCAGGCTCTCAGCAGCCCTGCCAATAACTGAAGCTTTTGGCCTTCTGCTATATTCAACTTCCATTTATCCATTCCTTTTCTGCACCTGTTAGGATTTGAATTACTGGCGTTCCCATGCAACCAGTTTGGTGGACAAGAGCCAGGTACCAATGAACAGATTGCTGAGTTTGCTTGCACCCGTTTCAAAGCAGAGTTTCCTGTTTTTGGCAAGGTACATCCAATGAAGAACATTTCTGTCTGTGTTACGCTGGGATGAGATGGGGCATTGTTCCGATCTAAATATACCCAGAGTTGTCAAACCAGGTTGACGTGAATGGTGGCAATGCTGCTCCATTGTATAAGTTCCTGAAGTCAGAGAAAGGCGGCCTCTTTGGAGAAAGCATCAAATGGAACTTCACCAAGTTTTTGGTTGACAAAGATGGGCACGTTGTGAGCAGATATGCACCAACCAGCTCCCCGTTGAGTATTGAGGTGATAATTTATACTAGTATAAACTGGTGCCCCTGCATGCTCATTTTCTTCGCCAACACGGAGAGTAATTCAACTGGTTGATATGTGGCTTCTGCTTCTGCAGAATGACATTCAGAAGCTTTTGGAGGAGGCCTAGAGCTCTTCTTCACCAACCCGGGGAGTAATTCGCTGGTTGACGTGGCTTCTGCAGAATGACATTCAGAAGCTTTTGGAGGCCTAGGGCTCTACGTCGGAAGACCAATACGCTTCTTGTCGTCTGTATTTTTGGTACTGCTTATATTCATCTGTACGCATATAGCACTGTTATGACTTGCGAGCACTGTCGTATCACTTTTTTTTTTGTCTTAAAACATGTTTAGTTTAATAAATTTTACAAGTAATCTTAGGATATTTATTCGATGTCATAGGTTTTGGTATTTCTTGCATAAATTTAGTTAAATTTAAAAAAATTTAATTTGTGAAAAAGCGAGGTGTACATTACTGCCATGAAGCACATATTACAGTGGTCTCTGGAGTCTGCATTACAAGAATAATACCGGAGATGTATAATTGGCGCAATGGCATATATCACGCAGAGAGGATCGAGGTGGACTGACGGAATCGAATATGCTAAGAATAATAACACAGGTCGCAACATTGAGCGATGCCTAGTGAATTCTATAAGAATTTACTTACTCAAAAAAAGAACCGAATAAGCTATTTCGAAGTATGGTTTCGGGTATTCTTGCGCGAAAACAGAAAATTTCTCGAGAGCTGGAATTATCGACAAATGAGCTAGCCTCTAGACGAGTTGATATCAATGCTGGAACTTCTGGTGTCAAATATCCCCGAGGTGGGCCACCCTCCCGTCACGGAGGGCGGCGGCGTTAGATTTTGGTTGTGACCGGAGCTGGGCGACGCCTCCTGGCCCCCGGTGAGCGAGTCGTTGCTGAAGGCCGCCGCCGTCGCCGTCGCCGTCGCCTGCTGCTGCTTCCCGGCTTTCTTGGACTTGGATCTCGACCCTCCCTGGTGAAAACTCCCCAGTACCACCTGCACAAACCACCCAGCCAGCCATAGTTTGTGAACACCAGTACATCACTCGTGTCTGCACATTCAATCGCCATCCATTTTTACTTTTTTTAGTATACTTTCAGTACAAAAGAAACATTTGTCTGTTCACTCAACTTTTGGTTGAAAAACGCAAAATAGCATAAACATTTACAAAAATTGCGGTGAATACTGGAACCAGAGCCAGGGAGGGATGAGGATGTTGTTATGGAATGGTACCTGCACGGTGCTTGCAGCGACCAGTGGGCCGCCCAAAACACCTCCGATCACATTCCTTTCAGGGCTGCAGAGCGTGACGCTGAGCCCGCCGCTCTGCTGGCCCTGCTGTGCTTGCGAGCCCTCGGCCAGGTTGTACGTGCCGGTTAGGCTCAGGATCTCATAGAACCCCTGCGACCATGGAACCAACGAGTTTTATGTAAGTTGGGATCGAATCTCGCAGAATTCCACTGGGTTTCTGGTTGCATTGCCATTGTGCACGCACCTCGTAGATGGCAGGGTTGTTCTTGTATGTCTGCGGCGACGCGTGAACCCTCGCCAATGGAGAGCCGTCGGCCGGGTGGCGGAGGACAGCCCTGGAGACGGAGCCCATCGCCGAGAGGACGCACACCGCCCTTGACGACTGGGCAGCGAACGCGACGATCTTCGCCGCCACGTCCTGGCGAGACCAACTATGAGCTTCAGTATGCCTGCCCAAACCGAAGCTGCATTCTGTTTCTTGGAACATTCAGAGGACTGCACATACCTCTGAAGGAGACGCCGTGATGATGTGCGGAGTGAAGCTCGTTCCAGCTGAACCGGCGAACGCATTGCCTGGAGCACAGAAATGACAGAATGATCAGGCGACAGAATGCTAATCATCTACGAATTAATTCAGTTCCTTAATGATAGGTTTGTTGGTTTCTGACTGACAAAACTTTGGTTTTCAGAAACCCTGTTGGTTTTGCAGACTGACAGAGCTGTAGGCAATGAATGGACATTCTCTGTTCTGCATCTAGCTGGCTAGACAATGAATGGACATGGGCTGTAGTTGAGTTGGACATGCTGTTCTTTTTTTTTTTTTTCCAGAGTGTTCCACGGTCACAGAGATTCTCAATAAGGTGGAAGAGGAAAATCTAAACTGCAAGCAAAACCTACAGATTCTGATGTACGTGCCACAAATAAAACGATTCTCCAACTGGTGGAAAGAAAGAAAGGAAGGTCTCAAGTTGGATTTTGTGCAATCTTCCATCTCAAAAAAGCTACTTTTATTAGGCGAGAAGATATCAGATATGGCATGTTCTGAACTTTGGGTACATGTACATGTCAAAGCTAAAGCACCACAAGCTTTCAAGTTGTTTATTTAGAAATTAGAATTTTATACTATTTGAGATAAGATTTGAATGAAAAAAAGAACTTTTCTTTTGGGCGGAAATCGGCGGGTACCTTGGGAAGGCGAGGGCTGGTGCTTCTTGCCGGTGCCCGGCGGCCGGCCGCGCCGTTTCTTCTGCGCGGGGTCCTCCATCCCAGAGCTACCGAGCATGTCGGCTCCAGACGAAAGGGACCCCATCCTCGGCTGCGCAGCGACGAGGTGCTGCTGCGACGCCGCGGCCTGCTGTTGCTGCTGCTGCTGCTGCTTCATGGTGCCGTCGGGCCCGTACTTGCGCGGCCTCCCTCTCTTGCGCTTGATGGGCTCCGCGGGTGCCGGCGGCGGAACGGTGGCAGAGGCGGAACCCCCCATGGCAGCGGTGGTGGTGTGCAGCAATGGCGGCGGCGGAGGGTCCATCTGGAACTGCATGCCGGCGAGGGAGCCCCCGCCGATGGAGTTGAGGATCGCCGTGGGGCTCATGTTCATGTTGGGCATGTTGGGCATGGGGCGGATGACGGAGTGCATCCCGGCCAGCGAGGACGGGCTATGGTGCCCGCCGCCGCCGCCGCCGCCGCCGCCGAAGGCCCGGTGCTGCTGCTGCTGCTGCTGTTGCTGCTGGTGGTAGAATGACTGCAGGTCGGACTGTGAGATGAGTTCCTTGCCATCCATGCATGGAACGAAGGAGAGCCAAGACTCCTGCCCGGCCGGAGCACCCAAGGCAAATAAAGCAACCGCCGGGCGCTCGCTGCCCTGTTCTCCCCTCCCTGCTTCCGGTCACGGCCACCGGTCAGGCTGCTGCTAGCTGCCTAGTCGCGGGACAGAACGCTGTGTCCCGATCGGTCTGTCCCGGCCCCTTCCTTCTTCCTCGTTCGCTCTTTGGGCGGCGGCGGATCGGAGGTGCGTCAAGGTGCAGCCTTTTCGCTGGAGAAGCAGATTGCAAGGCAGGAGGAGCGCCACGGACATGGGCAGGCGGTCGGTCTTGCCGGCAAGGCAGGCAGAATACGGGAAGGCGAGAGAGAGAGGGATAGGAAGAAAAAAGCTAGGAGGAGGAGAGGAGGAAGAAGATAGGAGATGAGATCAGATAGATAGATGAAATGATGGGAGAGAGATAAGACGATGACGCGGTTGGGGTGGGGGTGGTGGTGGCCGCTACTGCCTTGGCCTACACGGGAGGGACGGGCGGCGAGAGCGGCAGCAGCAGCCGGCAGGGCACGAGCAGACGATCGAGACGAGGGCAGCTGCAGCTGCTGCTGCGTTCAATCGCTGATGAGGATGGACGGACGGATGGATGGGCATGGGCTGCTGCTGGGCTGCACTGCGCCCCCGCGCCCCTCCCCACAGAGGCGATAAGATTTCCCGTGCGCCCGACGAAAAGCTGCGGCGCGGGGCCGCGGTTTCCGGCGCTCCGTTGCCGCCGCCGTCGCGGTCCGTTCGTTCGTTCCCCGTCCCCCCTCGCCAGGCCACCATGCCATGCCATGCCATGCCGCGCGCGGGACGGGCGGGCGGTGGGCTGTCGCTACCCGGCCAGTCGTCGATCCGCGCGCTTGTCCGTCCCCACCCCACGTCCAAGCCCCACACGGCCACACCACACCCTCCTCTATCATATCAGTTCGGTGGAATTCCGGAGATTTTTGCGCGGACCGGCGGGCGTGATCCTCTCCTCTCGCGAAAATCGGCAGCTACTCCAGGTTACAGCACCACCCTTCCATCTGCTGGTGCGTGTCTACGTCGTCGTCGCCTTTGGCGTGGACTTCGGTCAGAGTCAGAGCTACAAATGCTAGATTTTTGCCGGAAAACTAGGTTTGCAAATATTTTCCCCAACAAACAAAGAGTTTCGGATTTGATGGCCGGTACTTTGCTTTGTACGGATGGACCACTGTTTAAGTGGCGGTCTTTTTTAATTTATGATGATGATGATTAATTTGTTCCTACCTCCTTCACTTTTTTTTTCCTATTCCTATACTTACTTTCCACATGGCCACATCTGTCCCTGGAAGATGGCCGACGCCGGTGGCGCCGTCCCCTCCTGTTTTGGCTTGAGGTTGATGTCGAACAACAATTTGTTTTCCAATTCAACACCAGGTTCTATTATAGTGGGGGTGTTAGATTTGGTTATCTGCTCCTTGATGAATTATCTGGTAGCCTCCACCATCTTGTTCTTCGTTGAAGTCTCTAAGGCTATGGCCATGTTCCTCCTTGTCTAGGCTAGATCTTCCCTTTGTGATGTTGACGGATTGTCCCAACTCCAAGGTGAAAAGGTGATCACTGAGGTCGTTGAGTTGTTTGGTGACGGTGTCGATCTTGGTGAGCACCGATTGCTCGAAGTCCATGAACAACTTTTGGATTGCCTCTGCATTCATGGTGATTGGATTGATTCAGATCTGGACTCGTGATACCAGCTGTAATATGCGCAGCGGGTAGGGTGGATTGGGGCTAGTGATTTGGAGGAGGAGGAGGGGAGGGGAGGGCCCTAGGGGCGGTGGGGGCAGTGTTGGCGCATGGGCGGCCGGGGGGCGGCGGCTTAGGGGAAAAGAGAGGGGAGAGAGAGCCGGGAGATTGGAATAAAGTCTTCCGTCCAATTTACTTCTTAATTGATCCGATTATAATCTCTTGATATTTATAATCCCTAGTGGACTCTAAGAGGTAAGGACCCTTACGACCGGCCCCTTCCTTTACAATAATCCTTAAAAATGCAATTTAATAAATATTAAATAGAGAGAACTGCGTGTGGAGGTGGGGTCGTGGCCGGGATGGCGCCTGGGGTTTGGGTTGGCCACGGCCCATGTCGGCGCTCATCTCCTTCTCCAGCCCATTAGGCCCAATTATCTATTGTTTCCCTGTCATGCGATGTTTGTGTGACACTTAGATAAGTGGGGAATATTCATCCATGATAATAGAAGTGTCTGCTTCACAGGCAATGCATTAGACCTTGTTGTGTTGTCAAGAAATTATAATCGCCAAAAGAATCACCACTTATGGCCAAATATAAGTGCAAAGGAGTAGAAATGAAGAAATATTGACATTTCAAAGGTTGCACAACTCAATGCAAGCTTTCATGGCTACACATAATACTGTAAGTTACTACAAGGTATCAAAATAATTTCTTGGTAGCATTTTAGCATATCGCAGAATCAATGCTGCATTGTTGCCACACACTAGCAAATGAGTTGTGCTTGTCAGAAGGAAAAAAATCATAGTTCCACATTTGAACCCGCTGTCACAACTAATATTACTCAAGTCTGCTACACTAAAAGGGAAAGCATGACAAGATGTCAGCACTCGTACATATGCTGCTCTCAGAAAACCACCATCACCTACACTGTACAAGTTATAAGAATTCTGTTGGGCATCACCCTTGTGGCCAAATGTGGCATAAACCAACTCATTACATATCAGATTGCAATGACTCCTGTAGCTACTTAACCCGAATCAAGGGTTAGCCTGCTAATGGGACAGGGCTGGATGGGGCTTTTGGGGTGGGTTTTAATACGGGTCTTTGTGGATGGGTTGAAGTGGGTGATACTAAGAAATAGGTTGGGGCGGGTTGGGTTCACAGCACGGTCGGGTTGAGACGAGTTGCCACGCCGTGGTGGCCATTCTGGAACACGCTGAAGCCTGAAAGCGAAGATACCGGCAAGCACCATGACATTGTGGTTGTAGAAGTGGAGGTGGATGAGAAAGAGCAAGTAGACGGGGTGGAGGATTAGGTTGATCGAACTGAGCAGCTCCGCCATGGCCTCCATCAGCGTCTCGGCATCACGAGCAGGAGGCAGATCCGGCTTCCCTTGCATGAGCGGGGACCTCTAATGGCTGGTCGACACTGCGACATGGAGGATGAAGGACGGTGACGGCGGCTGTGCCAGGGACGATAGCGACGGTGGACGGCGACGGCTGTGTTGGGGACAGTGGCGGCGGTAGATGGCGACCGTTCAGATGGTAGAGACGATGGCGGTGGCGGCAGATGGCAATCTGCCGCTCTCGCAGCAGCAGACGGCGGTGATGGGACCTGATCCCGATGAGCGGAGGTCGCGGGCGAGGCGGGGGATCGCCGCGAGTTCGCGACTTCGCGATTGGGGCATTGCGGGGTGGGGCGGGTTGGGCGTTGGGGCGGTTGGGGTGGGGTGGTTTTTGGGGTGGGTTCATCCCTGTTAGCAGGCTGAATCAAGGGGGAGGAGCTTGTGTCTAACGTCAACATCTTGGAATTCCAATCTCACAAGCATTCACCCTTGAAGCAAACCTCAACGAGCAGATTATCTCACCAACAAAGGATGCCTCAGGTGAAATATTTATAAGCATGAGTGCTTTTGAGTCACCTCCAAGGTATTGCTGCAAAATGAAGTTACAGCTTGTTCAAAATGGACTACAAAACATTCAACTCTGGATAGACATGAACATATCACTAACCTCTAATAGGTATATAAGTTTTGAATTTCTGAAGGGAACATGGTCAGCTCCTTTTGTAATCGCAAAGATTACATCACTCAAAGTTAAGAGGCTTCTATTGATTGACTAGAACATAAAAGGTAATGTGAATATATGCCATTATAAATGCTTGGAATATTGGAAATCTATGGAGCCACTTTTAGCAAGACGCTCACTCCCAGCTAAATCAATCAAGTTAAAGACTCCTTGGAAATGTTGGTTTTTTTTCTATAACAAGAACAAAAGGAAAGCTATGCAGATAACAATATTAGACCCAACAGAGATATATAGTCACACAGAGATATATATGTTGAATTAGAAAGAGCCAACACATGTGACTTTATCAGTTTTTTAATAAGATACTACCCCTTGCATATAATAGTAAATAATGAATGAGTGATGATCCATCCTATTGAAACAAGTACCACTAATAGATGTCAAGTACTGCTAATGAACGGGGGTACAAGCTTGGGGAGATACCGACACCCAAACTCCGGGAGACACCAACAAGCTCGGCACTTCCCCAAACTCCCCCTCACATCTCGCCTACTCAACTCTAAGTAGCTAGCTAGGGCCTAGGCCTAGGCCCCTATGGAATGAAGCTGTAGTGATTGTGCTCTTGCTCCTTGAGTGTTAATGAAATAAGGAGGGTGGAGGCCTCCTTTTATAGGTGAAGAGGAGAGGGTTGGATGAAAAATGTCTTGATCCTCACATAAAAGCCCCTAAACCAACGTTTAGGTGCATTGAACCTGGTAGCAACCTATGGAACCGAAATTGGCACGTTGGTTGCTGGCATCAGGCCAATATTGGGCCCGAACAGAGCCAGAAACGGGGCGAGCGCACCCTTTTGGGCTCCCATTCGCCCGTTTCTTCGTCCAGTAGACCTATAGAGATGCTTAGGATCCATCCCCATAAGGTAAAGCTCATTTTGAGTCCATTTGATTTGTGTTTAGCCTTTTTGTCCTCCCATTTGGGCCCTGATTTGCCAGGTGGTGGGCTGTCCTCACTGCGCTCATGTCAGGTGACGTTTTGTATGCCTTTGAGCACATTTCCATGTATTTCCGACATGCCCTCTTGCAAATGGTAAATCACCAAAACTTGTGGAACTTTGTTAGTGGTAAGCTCTAATTCTAAGTTTGATGTTTATATGATCTTCATTTTATGCGAGTGTTGGCGGTTATATTTAGGAGTTAAGGACTACCAACAAATTCCCCCACACTTACCTCTTGCTCGTCCTTGTGCAAGGCTTAAAGGTAGAAGTAATCATAAGCATAAAATCCTAAGATATACAACTTACATGAAAATTATTCCATCACATTTCTTACACAGATGGGATATGTGGCACTAGATAACATGTTTTCTTAGGTTGTTAAAAAGTGGAACGGTTCTCGAAACAAAGTTATCTTCCCAATTTCACATCTTAGCAACTTGGAGTTTTGAAAGTTTTCACAAGAAGAAAGCAAAGATCACTTTATACTCCTCAAATGGCACTCTCAAATCACTCAACTGTGTATGATTCCTCACCAAGACATAGCAAAGCTTTTGCCTTCTTTTGTTCTTCTTTCCTCTAAAAGGTTTATGTGGAGTTTTGGGTAGGGATTAACAAGATGACATACTTGCATTGCATATATTGTAAAGTCAAATCATAGATCCAAGGAGAGAAGAGTGTCATACTCTTAGATCAAGATGTGCATGTGTGTTGACTAAGGTATACTGAAACTATACTCCTTTTGTAGATATGACCTCTCCCTACTTAGCCTATTATACTGAGACATGGCTATCTTTCTTCATCTTCTCTCTTTTTTTATACATGAGCCTTCATATGCTCGTCTTTTTTTCCAATATTTTGGACATTCATGTATCCATAATTTTTTCTTTGGGACCTTTATGTGTCCCTATATCTTTTATATACTTTTGCATAATCCATGTCTCTTTTGCTAAACCATATATGTAGAGAAAGATCATCATCTTTTTAGGATATGGAGTATTCATCTAATAAACTCATTTTTTTATCTACCCCCAGTGTAGAAGTAGAACATTTTTGGTGGATCTAAGTGGATAGCATGTTTTTGCGTACTCCCAGTGTAGGAGCCATACATATATGTGGCATGTGTGTGATCTTGATCTTAGGAGTATGATAAATCTCTCAACATAGGTCACAATACTTGATCAAACTCAAAGCAATAACAAGCAGCATATATAACAGGCTTAAAATTTGCAAGATGCATGTCATATTTGGTGTTGGTAGGAATTTATTCACCAAATAAGGAGTATGTGAAACTATGGTTTTATAATATTTTTGAAAAAAAATCTCCAAGTACTTTGAATAGAAAAGGTAGGATTTCAATAATTATTTTATTTAAAAAACTAATTTGTTTTAAATGTTTGTAAAACTTTCTGGCATTTTAATGTTCATTTCACCATCTCTGTATCTACCAATAATTGCACTTCAGCAATCATGTAGGCCCATAGGGCCATAGGCCATATCCCATGACATATACTCTCCCGTCCTAAAAAGAATATCGTTTTCATTTCTCGAGAAATAACTGCCGGCAATGTTTATAAATAATAAATATCATCGATTAGTATCATAGTTAGTATCATCGGAAAAATCTTTGAATCTAGTTTTTTAATAAATTTATTTGAAGATACAAATACTATATATATTTTCTACAAATCGAGTCAAACTTATGGCACGAAACTTAAAATGATTTTTTTAGAGAGAGGAGTATATATGGGACCATTTAGCCTACCTTCTTCTACCAGCGTTGCCAAAATATGGAATATAATTATTTTGACCAGGGATATTGCCTACATACAACTTAACAACTTTGGATGAGATATCTTGAAAAATAGCATTATGATGTCCATGAAACTTCAAATCAGCTACTAATTGAAGTATCCTCCATGACATATCTAAATTTGAAATATAATGGCGCACATGACAGTCCAATTGTCATGTTGATTGCAAAAAATACGAAAAAAACACCATGGGTCGACATGACGGTCCATCAATTCTTGTTTCATGAGAAATCAGACCACTTAACTTTGACTAAATATATATACTATTTATAGTACATAATTGGATCATTAGATAAAACATTAAATTTACTTTCATAATAAATTTATTTCAAGGTACAAATATTGCTACTATTTTTTACAAACTAAGTTAAGGTTGAAAAAATTAACTGGCACACGAAATGACGATAGTTAAATATGGACATAAAGAGTATATGGTTATTTGTGAAGGCATGAGGTTGCACTCTCTACCCACCAAGGATGTCGACCGTCATAGATGGTGTAGTCTTCATATCATGCATGAGCACTGTAGCAGCTTTCATGGATGGAGTAGTCTTTGAATCATGCATGAGCACAGTAGCAATAGCGAATTGAACATAGCTTGTTAGTTGGTTTTTTTTTTAACTCACCCATTTAGCTTCAGTTCATCGATTTAACATGGGTGTTTGTGTTTTTTTTTCTAAATTTATTCTAAGATTTAGCAATGTTGTTTTTTAGTGGATCTGATATGGGTGGTCGTATTTTATAGAATTTAATGGTGTTGTTCTTTTTTTTTTTGAGAGGAATGGTGTTGTTCTTCTTGTGGTGTGGGACACGCTGACTGTGAGATGCATGCAGTGATTTCATCAATCTTGTTCGTAGCGGTACAGTGAGGATCGAAAAAAGGCAATATAGCAAGAGTATTGGTCATCATGACTGGGTAGCGCCACGCATACAAGTAGTGTCGTACATGAAGATTATGAAAACCAATCATCCATGTACAAAAAACTATCTCATGTTCCAATCAATAACCAGTCATGTGCCCTTTTATCAGTATGAGCATATGGCCCATCTCTTTCGCCCTTACAAGCCCGCTACATGCTGTTAGCATTAATGCTCACACGATGATGTTCTCTTCGAAATTTCCAGCTCACCAGCTAGTGCTAGCTCTCTATGAGCATCTCCAGAGACTAGCCAAATCATTTTTTAAAGCTAAATTTAGATATTAATAGAGAAAAAACATTTCCAACAGACTCTATAATGACTCTCCAAATTTAGTAGCTTTTCATCCCATCTCATTAGCTCTCTGTGTTTAGATAGCCTACCTCACTAGCTATTCTGTTATAGAGTGTGTTGGAGTACTCCAGTGTTTTTTTATTAAATGTATTTTAATAGAGTAGCTAGTTTGGTAAATTTGGCTAGTGTTTTTGGCTAATCTCATGGAGATGTTGTAACTAGTGCATGTCAACTAGTAGGGTAGGCAAACCAGCCTAATTAGTTTGAGATTATTTTTCTCTTTTGGATTTGCTATATTCATTGGTACAAAAATTTATGTACAAAAAGTATTTTTAGATTTCCATTAGCATTTTTGTAAATTATCAATGAAAAGAGTAGAATTCCATGCTGACATCAGTTTGAGAACAGCCAAATTACACACTAGCAATCCTATACTCCTATGATGCTAAGCCCACTAAGGAGTTCCCTCCAATTAGATTGCTCCATTCTTTAAAAGTGATGTCAGCTGACATCATCAAAGGAGTTATCCCACTAAGACTCACTTATCTCCCACTAGCTATTTCTTTTTGAAATAGAAAAAAAGTCGTAGCACCTAAACCAAGTATCATAATTAAAATCCAATTGCATCATGGTGTTTCTCTCAATAAACTCTTCAAAAAAAACAAGACCCCTACATGGATATATTTCAATAACTTTTTTTAAAAAATTAAACCATTTCTAAGCAAAAACCTAGCAAAACTATATATCACATACATGTAGTCCTCCAAAACATGTATAATTTTATGAAGAAAAACTCTTAGAATTTTGGGAGGAGGATGACCCTCAAGTATAGTAGAAGTGGGGGTTCGGGTAGATGAGATTTGGGTGATGCTCATATATATTTCCATTTGACAACCCGAAGCAATAAGACTATCAGCATAATTACTCTATTATACAAACCGTCTCTGGAACAGAACAAAAGAATCCCACCATCAAACTCCTCGTGGGCGCCTCACGTACTACCCCTCAAAGTCGCATGTGACTAAGTGGCTAATACAATTTCTTTGTATTAACTTTACTAAATATCATAAGACATGTTGAGATCTTAAACGAATTCTAATGAAAAAATAGAATGAAAAGTTTATATCACTTCAAGTACTACAAACTTAGTTTAGATCATTTCTCCATCTGAGGTCATTTAGAAATTCAAAACAATTGAATTTCAAAATCTTAAAACATAGATAAAAAAATTGGACACTAAATGATTTTAAATAAAAAAGACGTCAACTACAAAATTGTTGATCTCTACAAGTAATGTAACTTACAAGTAATGTAACTTAGGTTTGGACCGTTTCTCCACTAGAGGTATATTGAAAAAAATAAAATAATTTAATTTTTAAATTATTTATACTTTTGGTAGTTTAAGAAAACCGTCATTGCAAACATATATAAACGGCCTTTTTCTTAAGACTGCTGCTAGTATACTCTTCTATTTATATTAGTAGTAGTCTTAAGACTACTTCCAGTAATTAGAGGATCTATGCTGGCGCTAATCTAATGAAATCTTCCAGTAAAAATTAGAGCTACCTGAATAAACTCTATTCGTTAAATAGTAAAAAAGTAGGAGACTATCATAGACTTAAGAGATAGTCTTGTATATTTTATGATATTATTTCTTTCTCACTGCACGATGTTTAAAATTGGTTGTGGCTGTCTCTCTCCCTCCTCTACGTTGCAATTATCGGTTTAAAACTAGCTCTAAGTCATGCTAGGCGTCCTAATATTGGTTAGTTGCTTTACTTTATTTCCCATGAAATTGCATGCCAATCATCAATGCTAGCTAGCTCGAGAGCAGGACGCCATGCATGCATTCGGACGATGGATGGATCGGATGGATGAACCAAAACCCACTAGCAGTCCAATGATATGGTGGATGGGACGGATCGGATGAGAAGGAATGGAACCTACGGTTGGGCGGTCGTCATGCATGGCCGGGGCCGGGCGGCCGGCGGCCGGATATCACTGTGCGCGCGTACGGTGTGATCCCATCGGCCCAACGCTCGTACACACCACACAGCGTCGCAACTGCGACCGATCGTGGCACCGCAAAGGACGACGTTATCGTCACGGCATCCGATTAGATTAGCCCACTGCCTCGCCTCCCGCCGGTGGCCCGCCGGTGGCGGTACTAGTGTACTAGCAGCTAGTCTATTCATCACCGGAATGAATCGTACTCTTTGTCTCCTTTTAACTGTCGTTTTCACTTCCTTAAAAAGTCATATTATATAATTTTAATCTAATATATTAAAAATATTCATATTTATTATGACATATAATTAATATCATTAGATACATCACTATAAAAAACATACTATCCTTCAAGGTGAAAAAGAAAAGAAAAAACCTTCTAAAAAAAGCAATGAAACCGTCAAGGATTTTTTTTCCCTTGCCGGCTACAACAATATACTTGAGGGTTTGCGTGCGGGCACACACACGCAAAAACTAGCACTTCCTTAGCGGTTTCTAGTTACATGCAAGGAAAAGTGAATTACCTTGGCGGTTGTAATAACAGAAAAATAGGAATTATCTTGGTGGTTCTAAAAAGCACCCAAAGAAATAAAGAAATACCTTGCAGTTTGTAATAACACTAAAAAACATGGAATTACCTTGGTGGTTTGGACTCGCAGTCAAAAAAATAGAAAAATGCCTTAGACCTCGTTTGGATGCTCTCATATTCACCTCAATCCATGTGTGTTGGAGTGAATTAAAGTAGAAATTAGTTTAAGTTCCACTCCAACATACATGGATTGAAAGAAATACGAGTGCAGCCAAACAAGTCCTTAGCGGTTTGGGTTAGCACTCAAGAATATGCATTTTCTTGGAGGTTTCATATGACCCTAAGGTAATGATATATTTTGGAGGTTCAATCCCCCCCCCCCCCCCCCCAAGGGAAATTGCTGTCGTCAAGGATATTTAATTTTCTGCTATTGGTTTGTTGAATCTAATTTTATAATAAACTTATTTAGAAATTAAATGTTGCTAATATTTTCAACAAACCTAGTTAAATTTAAAAATATTTGACTAACACGGATATTATATTATAACCACAGTCATGACATTTAATCAAAAAAATTGATAGTCATGACATTTAATAAAAAATAATCGACAGTCATGACATGGGTTTAAATGGGGTGAGCTGAGTTGGGTTTTGGTTTTGACCGGGTTGGTGAGTTGACTTAGTGAGTTAAAAGTTATATGGAGTTATTGGCTTATTGCTAGTTGATCGGTCGTAGCACCAAAGTTGTGAACGGTGTGGTACTATCTAGCTATATGGGTTTTGTCTCGTTTTCACTCAAACAACCGGACCGAGTACTTATTTTAAATTTTCTTTTTTTAATAAAAAAAAGTTGCCGAGCTTTTACCTTCCATTCGAGCTTTTGCCTTCCATTCGGGGAAAAAAGATATGGCCTAAATGGTATTGATATTTCTCCAGAGATTTGATTAAACATCAGATTGGGTCAAATTTGGATCGGGCTGAGTCAAAAATTTTGGTCGACCCTGACTGGATGCACTGGCAGGTTGTCTGATGGAGGGGTGAGATGAGGCTGGTCGAGTCATGTGGTCCATGAATTGGTCTATTTTGACTGATTGTCAAACATTGAAGAGATGGATGAGTGGCCTAGGCGAGCTTGCATTGCATAGTTCACAACCAAAATACCAAATAGTGCCTTTGGTGTGCGAGCAACAAAATTCGATCAATTGGATGGAATCGGTGGGTCACAGATGGAGCTGATGAGCACAAAATATCGTATCCTCTGATTGGTCTCCTTCTCCTCCTCCCCATGAGAAAGGCAATGGCAATGCAACGCAAGAAGATATATTCGTCCCAATAATACTGTTTGCACACAAGTGGCGTCGCTTTCCGCGCGATGGCAACCAGGCATCGGCCGGGCGGGACGTGTGGCTGCCGGGACTCGGCCCGCGGCGCAACTTGCATATGCGCTAGCTGCTGCCCAATCATGTCGACGACTCGATCGTCGACTCGGCGCGGGCGCGCGGGCGAAGGCGAGACGGACGACACGCACGCCGCGGCATGTATGGGTGCCGCGCGCTGCTCTCTCGACGGATGACGATCCATCGATGGCAATGGGCAAGTTGCGCGTGGACGTACGGGGGGCCCCGGCGGCCGGGGCGGACAAGTGGTCGTGGGCGCGGCAGGCGGCGCTGTCGTGCGTGGGAATGAAAACCCTTTGGCGGGCGGGCGCAAATGGCTGGCTTGCCGGCTGTCCCGTCCATCCGGCGATAATATATCCATCGATTGCCTGTGCCTGCAGCCTAGCGATCGATCGATCGAGCTGGGTCGATGGAGAGGGGGATCGTGCAGGGAGCGAGCGAGAATAATTAGGAGCTAGCGCTGGTGGCCGGCGTCGTCGTCGTGCAGTGGTGGGGGCCGGCGATCGATCGATCGAGGGGCCCGGCCGGTGTGTGCCCTGCGGCAGGGCCGCCATGCCGATGACGCGTGCGTGCGTGGCCGATTGCCGTGGACGACGCGTCCGTCCACCTGCACGCCGGCGCGTTCCCTGCGTGCCAAGGAACCAACAGGACGCGCCACCCTGCCAGCAGCTGCCTCAGCTCGTCGATGCATGGCTGAACTAGCTTAGTGCTCTCTCGCTCTCTTCTCTTGTAGTATAGTACTGCCCCAAGTTGCAGCATGCTTTTAATAACGACTGATCAACGTACCTCGAATCCATGGCGTACTGGTGTACTGCCAGTCACTGTTTGGCAAGAAAAAAAATGGGGGAAAACAGGCTGGGGAACAAAAGGCGCCACGTGTACGTACACTTTGCCGCCGCCTAGCTTAATTACGAGCCAAGTCCACACCACAGCAGCCATGCATTGCATGCTGTCAATTCTCAGGCGTGCCGACTTCATGCAATCAGACGGAGGACGGATAGATGTGGCAGGGACAGCAATTTGGAGTATTACATTGGATTGTACGATACTGTCCTCCACAAATATAGTGTGTGTGTGTGTGTGTGTGTATCTACATCTACATAGATCTTTAAACCTGGTGATTGCAACTGTTCATCAATAGTAACGGCTCCCCATTACAGACTCAGTTCTACTGTTCATCCACAGTACCACCCATTACTGTTCACCAGCCCATCACTGTTTATTCAAAACCCGTTACTGTTCCTCCTCCTCCTTTTCTCCTTTTTTTTTGGCTGCGCCCCACCCTTCCCCCATCCCACGCGAAGCGTGGGGGGCTCACTCTAGTATATATATATATACACACACTAAAAGATCAACCGAAAATATAATCCAAAGTCAGCCACTCTCCAACGCTATGGTGCTTGCTGCACAAGTCTGTACACACTGGTGCATAAGGCTGGTAGCACAAGTACACCTCGCTTTCATTCTATATATCCATATTTGACCCTTGCAAAGTCAAAATTGATTTTAGTCCGCCAGAAACACATATGCATGCACTCAACACCTTACGGAACTTGTCTTTCTTTTTCGCCTTTAATTTCAATGGTACAAGTTGGGTTTTAGGTTACTGTGCATGATAGGATAGATGATGTCACAATTTGCATACAAAATACTACCTCAGGTTTTGCTCCCTAATAATTTGTCGATGGCATTTGATATCTCCAAGGCTAGAGAAGAAATGGCCAAATGATGGGTTATTCTCAAGTGAAAGTAACTCCAAAAAGTTCAAATAACATCAACCATGATATATAGCTATAGACGACCAAGTCCGATATAGAAACCAACAAGAAAAACAAATTCAACTGTTTAGTGGTAAAAATTGACCGGCGATTTTATAATTTGACATGGTATCAAATGTCGATTACAAAAGCTGAAGTACATGCAGAACCTATTTGGATACGATTAAAATTGAATTACTGGTCGTCAGTCGTCTCGGAAGACAAAAAGAAACATGCCAAACATCCCGCGTTGCCCACAATTGTGGCGGCCACTCGTGACCCAACCATCGTAAGATTGAACGGGGAGTATAAACTATCGTCTAACGTTTAGCCAACCTAGCATAAATTGGCATTAGCTCATTAGACCTTACAACCAAGCAGTGGCGGATGCAGGATTGGGACAAAAGGAGGGCTAAATAATGAAGATTTAGGACCCAATCTAGATTTTAATGGTGATTTTAAAGGCTAAGTGACAGTGGCTAATGAAGAAATCAAGCTCATTAGGGGGGTCTGTAGCCGAGGCAGCCCCCTTTGGATCCGCCCCTGCAACTGAGCTAAAGTGGTTAAGTTTAGTCATCAACTTGATTATTGTCTTTGTATATTTAGTATTAAAAATATTCAAAATATATAATAGGTTTTAGGTAGCGATAGTTAATTTTGTCTGGATCTCACATCCCCCCTTGTGTAGTATATAAAAGATGTAAAAATATCCAAAATAGTAGTTAATAAGTTGAGGGGGCTGTAAGATAGACATGTGTGTTGTGTTGACCTAATTCTGTGTGTGCCCTGCATGTAGTAGGAAGCAGGCCAGGGTGCACGTCATGGTTTTGATTTCGGATGGAAAGAAGAGGTCTCGCAGCAATGTGGGAGCGAGCGACAAGTGGCTTGGCTTGGCTTTCCCATTTGGTTTTGCTGTCTGTCTCTCTTCCTATATCTATCTCAAATCTATCTATCTCAGCGTGCAGTGGACAAGGTGTAGTAGCAGAGAGGTGGTGTGGATAAGTGCGTGCGTGCGGCCACATGCATGGTGAGGTGACAGCAGAGGGATAGGATAAGGCCGCGGCCGCAACGCAAGAAGATACCAACAGTGACCGCCCCGCCGCCCGCCCGCACGGCCTCCTCTCCTCTCCTCTCCTCTCGGCTCCCCCCTGCCGCCCTGCCCCCTCTGAATTCATCAGTCGTCTCGTCGTAGTCATGCCATTGCCATTGCCCGCCCAGTAGTCATGCATGATGGAGAAGGAGAACCACCGTCGATAGAGCGACAGGCCGATAGCCCAAGACGGCAGGCAGCATCCACCTACCAGCCCATTTACCAGAAATCTCGTGCACAGTCAAGGCCCCTTGTGTTCAAGCCCCGGCCCAACAAGGATGCCGGTCAATTTCTTTTTCTTTTTGGCTGGTAGGTTAACAGGCCAAGCGTTTGCTGGAACTGGACCGAGCGACAGATATCAGATGGGCTTGGGTCCGGACCTGCCAGTTGAGATATGAAAAGATTTGAATTAAAAAAAACATATGCTATTGAAATTTATGGTGATCTAATTAACGGCTTTCCTTTAATTTTACAGGACTTATAAGTCGTCTGAAGCTAAAACAGCTAATGTGATGTGAGAGGAAAACACTATTAGACTGGTTGATAAACCGAAGCGAATAGGTAAAGTGTCCATGCCTAACAAAATCATGAGATAGAACAAAAAATAAGTGGAAACAAAAAAAACTTAAACCGTACGCTTTTATGATGATTTCATGGCTTAGATTGAACCGAAGATTCCATGGTAGCTAATACAATTGTGATATTAACTAGAAAGAAAAGAAAAGAAAAGAACACTGCATCATTGAATTTATCATGATTGATTGACTTACTGTAGATTAACCAAAGAGCCCATACCTGATACAATTAGTTGATAACAAAATAAAGTAACCAAAAAACAAGTGCTTTGATTTCCATATGAGTTCCTTGAAATAAAAATAGTTAAATTTACATTCTATAAGTACAACATAATTTCTAAAGAGGATTTTTCAATGAAAACTACAAAAAAAAAGTTATTAGCTTGGTCTCATGAATGAAAAGAAAATAGATAGAAAAAAATATACAAAGAGTCCCTATAGAAAAAAAAAAATATAAAGAGTCCATATAGAAAAAATATATAAAGATTCCACCACAAGGAACTCTAATAACCAACTGAGCTAGGCTCAGTTCAGCAATAGGGTTTGTTAAAATATATAGAAAAAAATAAATAGACAGTCCATATAGGTAGAATATATATATATATATATATATATATATATATATATATATATATATATAAAGATGTAGTGATGGTGTAGGATTCAATCACTACTAGAAATTGTAACACCTCGGTGTTACGTTAACCTAAACTTTGTCATGTCATCATTATCATTGCATAAGCATTCATCATTAGAGAACCCTAATGAATACAACTAAAATGAGTTTATTTAATTCTAGGGTTGTTTGAGCTCTTTTTTATATCACATGTGTATGTGTTTACCATTTAAATTCCATTCACATGTTTACTTTTGTTTATAAAAACAACCAATTAAAATCAACCTTGATGTTTGCAAGTGTTTGGCTAACCTTGACTCACACATCAAATATGTTTTACAAGTCAAATGAGGTGCAGGAAGAATCAAATTTGAATTTTGAATTCAAATCCCAAACCCTAGCTCAAGTGGCTAAGTGTGGGAAATTGAATTTCACTTTCAATTTTGAGGAGCTAACCATAATCAATTTTGCTAATAAAAGTTACCAAACTTTGGCACTATTTCAAAGTATGAACTTTGTACTTTAAAAGTATACCATTGGTTGGGTTTGAAAGGTGCCACAACATCATAAATTAATTGCCCAAAAATTCAATTTGAAAATCCTTTTCAAAAGCTTAAAATTTAAAGTAAAAAACTGCCCCTTTTCAGTTTCATCTCAAAATATTCAAAATTTGGGAAAACTCTAAAAATACAGTTTGTACATCTCTTTGAGCTCTACAACTTTGGTATATAAAGTTTTTCAAGTTTTTGAATAAGATTTGAAGTAATTTCAAAAGTTCTCCAAAGTGGGAAATGTCCCTTTTTGACTTTTAAACTCAAATTCAAAATCTATTCAGTTTCATGAAAAACTCTCTAAATGAAAGTTGTATATCTTGAGAAATGGAACAACTTTTATTTTGGGAGATTTTCATCTTTTATTCAAAATTTAAAACTAATTTTGAAATCCCAAAGGTTAGGGTTTGTCCCCTTTTCAAATTTGAAATTCAAATTCAAAAACCAGTTTGAATCTGACAAAACTTCTTAAATGAAAATTATAGAGCATGAAAAGTTGCATAATTGATATTTTGGGAGTTTTTCCTGTTCAGTTCAATTTTTGGGTTTAATTTGGAAAAAGAAAAAGAGAGGTGTCCCTGTGCTACAGTGATCAACAGGGGGGGTGCCACCTCGCATGGCGCCCATGCCGGCCGGCCGGGCCGATCGTGTGTGGCCGTTCGCAGCCCTTCCCGCATTTTCACGCGCCCCCAACCAGCTCAACTCCATCGCGAAGGAGCTCTTCACCACGTCGACCACTCCTTTGCCTATAAAAGCCGCCGCCGCGTCGGCGTATTCTCATTTTTCTTCTTCGGCTCACCGTCGACCGCCGTCACTCCTATATCAAATTCTCAACACGCTCATCCATCGATTCCAATAGCTTGCACGCAACGTCGCAGCTCCCTTGGCACACAAGCCGGCTTGCTCTTGCCACCGGAATTGCTCGACGAGGTCTTCTTCTTGATCTCCGGTCACCCACCGTGCGTAAGTCTGCCGCCGTTCGGGCTGGTGAGCGCCTCGAGCTCCAGCGTTAGCTACGCCTTTGGCACAGGTGCTTATCAGTCTGCTCGTTTCCCTTATCGTGCGCAACGCAAACGCCGTAAAAGGAGTTCACCGCCGCCATAGTCAGTGACCGCCAACCTTGCTTCACTCACTTCCACATCCCTGCTCCCTTGTTTTGAAACCGTGGTGAGCTCCTAAGTCGATCCGGGGTGTTGGTTGCGTCTACCTCGCCGTGGCTTGGCCGGAACGAGGTCGCTCCAACGAGCTCCGCCGTGTCAACCGTGTCGTGATCGTCGCTGTGCGTGTCTAATGCCGCGAGGAATCGTGTTCGGGGTGTGTTAAGTTTGTGTTCTTTGTGAGGAGTCGGTTGCCGTGCCGGTTTTTCTTGGGAGGAAGTCCGGTAAGTCGACCGCCGTGCGCCCCGCCGCCAGAGCCGCCATGGCCACCGCTGCAGGCGGCTCACGGTGGTTGGAGGAAGTTGTTGGATTCGGAGAAAAGCCGCCGAGAGAACGATCGGCGACCGCGCGCCGCCCGTCCTTTTTGCGGAGATAGAAGGGGAGAAAGAAGACGACAGCGAGGGCCGCTGTCCGAGAGAGATAGCCGCCAAGGCTTCGGGCCGGGATGGGCCAGAAGGGCGGGCAGCGGGCCGCTCGGGCCGCATAGTAAGGTCAGGGGAGAAAGAAGATGTTTTTCTTTTTCCAATTTAATTTCCAAATGCTGTTTTTCATCTTTTTTGTTATAATTTTATTTGGGCAGTTAAAAATGCAAGAAAAATATGTGTGTGCTCCTGTGTTATGCTCTACACCAGAAAAATGCTAACTCTGGTTTTCCAATAAAATTTAGTTTTACTATAAATTACTCTTTTAATTAATAAATGCCACTTCCATGATTTTTAATAATTAAAATATAAGTCCAAAAATCATGAATTTTGTTTTGTGTGCTAATTAGATGGTAATGATCTTAAGTATGAAGTTTGATCGTGTTTTGACTAATTTTTGTATTATACTTAATTAATACCTTGTTTAATTAATGTTTAATTAATTAATCCTTTAACTAATTAGGGTTTAATTAATCTCTTATTAGCAAGTTGATTAGAACTTTCAACAACTATAAAAATGGTTAATAAATTAGTAATTAACTTTAATCACTATTAGGGTTGCTTGATTTTGGGATTGAGTGATGACCTTAGGTCATTAACCCTAATGACCTTCGGCATTTCATGTTGATTGCGTATCGTTAGTCCGTCGTAAATCGACACTAGTTATACTTCCATAATGCAACGTTACCGTGAAGGAAAGTTGTACTCAAGATAGACTAGTTGTCGTTGCATCATTATCGCATGCTCTTTTATTTACTGTATTGTAATCATGCATCTCTATCGTGTAGCTGTCGGACCTGAGGAAGGGGTTGATCCAACTCCTGTTCTTAAGGAAGGTGATCATCGTGAAGAGGCGGGATCTGATCTTGGTACTTGTGTAGTGGAACCTCACTTCATCGAGCCCCAAGGCAAGCCCCGGATGCATTTAAACAATTCCTTGTATTTCGAAAAGCTTTATATTTTATGTTCCTGAGATGATGTATTTGATGTTAGGAGTTGTGTGATATCCTACTTTGATGCATTTACCGTACCTTGACATATTACTACGGATACCTGCTTTGATTTTGAAATGCTTAGTATACGCTTAGTCTTGCTACTAGTGTAGGGTTTTGAGAAACTGTTTTCAAAAGTGTGATAACAATACCCTCTGAAGGGAAGTTACGAAAACCTGATGTTGCTTGTTGTTTATCCTTGTTCCGACGGGGTCAAGGGTACACCACAAGAACATGATGATGAGTAAATTGAGACCACCGGGTGGAGTGACTTGCACGGGGATGATGGGCCGGAGCCCCCGTGTAGTGTCGCCCACTTGTGAGTCGGTTAAGCACCGTTCGTTGCCTTGGCCCTTGGATCATGAGGTTATTGGATAGTACTAGTCGCATGCTAATGGCGGTAAGCTCCCTTGTACCATCCGTGACGAGGACGGACATAGGGACGGGGAAGTAGCGGGTACCCACACTACGAGCGCACCGCCGACGCATGCATATAGGAAGAAGATGGTGTACCGTGCTCGTGGCTAGGACCCGTTCTTGCGGGGAGAAATACAAGTGTGAGTTGATGTATGTAAGATATTTGGTCCTGCATACATCGTGGTGGCTAGAAGCCCCAACTGGTATATAAAAGCGATTCGAATCGTCGTTGCTCCACGATATGGGAGACTTGATCCTTGCACCAAAGATCGTAGTAATGATGAAAGTTGTGAGACTAGAAAGTTTTTAATTCGTTACATGTTTGACAAGTGATTGCTATAGTAAGGACTGGCTTAGTCTCTTTTCGTAAAAGGTGTCTTTTGATCTTGCTAAAGCCTCACCTTGATTCCTATTAGCCAGCATTCCTGAATCTTCTCCCCAATTTTTGGTCGGGTAAGTCTTATGGAGTACTTTTTTGTACTCGGGGTTTGTTAAACCCCTGTTTGCGGGTAAACCGTGTGAACAAGTGTGCTACGGCCCTTGTTGCATGACGGTGATCGAGGAAGAGTCTGGCCGAGGAAGAGTAGATTGTGTGGCCCTCGGGCGGGGCATTTCCGTTGTGTGGTTTGTAAAGTTACTTAATGATACTTCCATTTGTTTTGTAATAATAACACTCTGGTTTGTATAAGTTTATTAAATGGTTTGTAAATTAAGTTATTGTAAGTCTTCCGCTACTCTGGTATTTGTATATAAAACTGTTGTAATACTGTGATGTCTCTGTAAGTATCGATCCTGGAGAAATCGTGGTTTATCGGGGATCCACCCGACGGAACGTTTTAAGTTATGTGGTGTGCAAGCATAGCCGACAGAGGTTTTAGGGACAATGTCAGGTGCTTGTGGGCCATATAATTTAGAAGGTTCTGCCACAGAAATGCTCGCGGCGTTGCCGCTTATGGCCAGTGTGTGATGTTGAGAACTGTTCAGAGGATACGGTTGTTCTGAGTAATTAAATTTATTGTAGCAAATTATAGCTAAGTGAGTAAATATTGAAGATGGACGAACATGGGCAACGGACCTTGTGCTGTACTGCCACACCAGGAATCTCTCATGAACACATACAAACCCTACAGGCAGTGTGCCCTGGTGTATACGTATATGGTTTTACAGTAGAGACGTAGAGTACTTTCATGAGCAGAGCATAGTTTCACAATCATGTCACATGCATGTCAGTGTATGTTCATTCACAGCGCTCAAAGTCTTTTTCTCAGAAAGTAGATCTTTTATAACCTGTCGTCGCATCATCTATGCTGTTCCGTGTTGTCCAAAATTTTTTTGGGTTGTCGGAAGTGTGTTGTCGACCAAAAGTTATATAGTAAGGGCGTCAGGTAACATAAGTAAAAGCAGTAGTCCACGTCGCTGTACACCAAAATATCCTCCCCTTTCCTTCCGTTACTGAATATTAGCAGATATGGAAGTTTATATTAGTAAAATGCAACAGTTAAACTAAAATATGAGATCTCTAAGACACTGCATAGTTCTTTGTTTGTCTACAAGGCATAGGAAAATTTGTATCAAATCAAATTATGTGGTTTTCAGAGAGAAATAGAAAGTTTGCTGGAGAATTAAGATAATGCTCAGTTTGATCATGGTAAAGAAATGTGGGGAAGCATTCTAGAACTAAATGATATCATTAGTATGGAAAAGACGTTCTGATTTCATTGTTATATATATCAGCATTTATAGCTCTATTTTATCTACTTGTTTAAGAGTTTTGTTTTGATCTGCAACTATATTTTGAAGTGTAGTGCAGAAAAGCGGAGGAAGAAGACAAGAGGATGCTGACTTATCAGAAAAGTTTAGTGGTATAGTTAAATTTAAGGTAGAATTTGTTGGTGAAGCATACACCTAGAAATTGTAGGGAGTAACTTACCTCTGATCATTTGTCAATTTTTAGCTTCTTTCTCGTCTGAAGTTCATCTATATTCTAGAAATAGATTATCATCATTCTTTTACTGATAAAATATGTATCAGCCCACGCAATAATTGGAGCCTTTAAAATTAGCCAGATAGATAGAGTACTGTTTAGAACGGTAAGCCATCATCAACAGCTAAAGTTGAACTGATTCATTCAGTGAAAGAAGAAATTAATCCAATTTGATCAGCCCACGCAATAAATTGGAGCGAGGCGAAAGTTGTCTATACCAAACAACTACTGACTCCTTATCTTCTTGAGTAGCCATATATAGGAGACTGCTAGCTGCATCAAAAAACATATATAGATATACAAGCATATATAGGACATATAGATCGAACTTCTACTCCTGGCTCCAAGTCAAAAAAAACTTCTACTCCTGGCGGAGAATATATTATACGTACACAACTTAAAAGATCGGCCGATCGATTATGGTTGCCAAGGAGACTGGAAAAGAAGTAATAAGCATGGACAAGGTGAAGAGAGACGGAGGCGCAATATTTTGTCTCCGAATAAACGGCGGCCGCATGATACTTTGATGATATTTATTATTTATAAAAATTACCGGCAAGGTCGCCAATTTTGGGATCTCGGGAGTAATAAGGGGACGGTGGCGCGGAGGCCAACCGGCTTTCAGCCGGCGGGCCATGGCGTGGCCGCCGCCGCCGCCGCTTTGGCATGCTAGGCATGGCTTTTGGCCGCCCCATTCTGGAGTGCCCGGCCCTGCTGCAGGGAAGCCGCGAGGAGGAGGATGACGATGAAAGGGAATCGGTCATAGGTATACAAGATTCACATTTGAGAAGAGGATGGTATACCTTTCTTTGACCGGAAATTTCTACGGCGCTGATAGAGACCGGAGGATGGTGGGGGAAGAGGGAACCGGGAAGATGGACGCTTTATCTTCTGCCCGTGGAAAATTCGCGAATCCTTGCGACGCCGTTTGTGTTAGTACCAGCCACGTTCAGATGCCCGATGTCGTTGATTTGAAATCTGATGGCTGATAATGAAGCAGGCGACGTGGCCCAATGGGAGGTCTTCTTTTGTTGCATGAATCGTTTGTACAGATTAGGGCAGTCCCAATGGGATATTTATGATGGTTTTTATGTGTATTAATTATTTTGACAGCTCAGCTTTTTTGATGTGGCAGTAGAATAAATGAAGAGAGAGGGAGAAACGGTTTCTTCTGGACGAAACCGAGTCGACGCTAGCCCCAAAGCACCAAGAAACCACGAAAACACCGCTGGGGAGACTCGAGTAGTTTCTATCCGATCCCGTGCGGCGCCGCCGCCTCCGCCGAGGAGATGGCGCTCGCGCCTCGCTTTCAAGGCTGCATCTTCCCGCCCTTCCCCGCGCTTCTCCCGTCGCGTCGCCATTTTCCCCCGCACGCGCCGGCTCTCCCGCTCGTCTAGGTCGTCCATAAGTCGGAGTCCAAGCTCCCAATTTTAGGACTGAGCATCATCCGCCGCCAATCCTTCGCAAATCATTGAAGCACTTAGGGAGGAGATCCACGTGCTACTCCGGATGTGCAGTAGTTCTTCCAACATGCAAGAGCAACTTTATGATGAATACGTGGATGTTTTATTAGGGGCAAAAAATGGTAGGAACAACTTCACAATAGAACGTACATGGAGGTATAAAAATTAAATTTAATTAGAAGAGAGCTAGGGCCAAGGAACTAAACACCATGCATGTGGGGAGCTTGAACCGATATACTCCCTCCGTTTCAAATTAACTGTCGCCGTTGGTTTTCGTGCCACAAGTTTAACTCGATTTATAGAAAATACGTATAATATTTATATCTCTGAATAAATTTATTAAAAAACCAGATTCAAAGATCTTTCCAATAATAATAATTATGACACTAATTGATGATATTCATTATTTGTAAAAATTGCCGGTAGTTGTTTCTCGGGAAGCGAAAGCGACAGACATTTTGTAACGGAGGGAGTATGAGAAACTGCTTGGACAGTAGTTTTATTAGGAATAGGGCTAAAACTGAATGCCCTACTTTGATTTGATATCAGTACACAAATTTCCCACGTACAGAGTAGTGGTAGATGTAGAAGAAAAAAAGATGCGATCGATAGACAACAGTTGCTTCAAGCTAAGAAAATCTTCAATTATATTTTTTTTAGATAAGAGAACAAAGTTCCAGCCTCTACCATCCGTTGATGATACAAAGAAGAAAAAATAAAACCAGGTGCGCACAATGAGAAACAATACTCCATATAACAAGTTAAGATCACTGTTAGTTCAGGGGACCGTATAGGCCTGCACTCTAGAACAAAATGAAACTTGGTGCTACTATTTTCTTCTCTTCCACAACAGGTTGGGAGGCTCTCATTAGATTCACCTCATATAAATAATCGATCTCGATCGTGTCTTCTTTATCCACGTATACTATTAATAACGAGCTGATGAATATATGAAATCAAATACATCCATTTTTCCAGATAAACCTGAATGAATATAGTACTAGATCTTTCAGACTCTTCTATAAATCTGCAGCAGACTGCATGCACATAATAAATTGATGGAATCGTCGGCGTGACACCAGTCATAGTGTTTTTTTTTTTTTTTTTGCCCCTTCTCTTAGATACATCCCATCGACCAGAGCGTGCAGGCAAATATATATGAAGGGCATGCAATAAATTAAGCTACATGCATGTATATTTATTATATATATGCACATGGTATATCTGTGCTGTGCACTAGTGTGTGACAGTGTCCAAGGAATAAGTTTGGCATACATATTTCGACAAAGGAGAAAGGACACAGAGAAGAGATCGAAACAAGATATGCTATGCGTGCAGTTGGGCCGACCGCTGCAGGCATATTCAATCCTCTTAAATGGGTCCTGTCTGGGCCTTGCATGCACCTTTTTACCCTAACTGGCAAAAAAAAGAAACGCCCCACTGAACACTGATATATAGTACACATCTGTATTAACACATGCATATTAAGCATGTTAGTTAGTTAGTGATGCATGCAACCACATGATGATGTATAAGGCTAAGATAAGAATATCAGTGCATGCACTTGTTATATGCATCTATATGTATGTATCCACTCACTTCCCATGATCCGTTGTCGATCGTCTTTTTCTCTGGCCGGATAAACGATATTCTCGCTTCATCTGAAATTGTTCTGATTCGCTCAAACTTTGTTATACATATGTTGCGCAGCCGCAGCGTAGGGAGGCAGGAAACTGTAAGCCTTTATGTATGTTCTGAAAGAGAAGGATGGCGGGCCATCTATGCAATCAGTTTGCGAGATACGAAATGAGCGAAAGGGAATTGATGATCGTTGTCAGTAACTAGGTAGCCCATATGGTCATCTGACGATGAAGAAAAGACGAGGAAAGAAAGGGAATGAGAAGCAAATTGGCAACATGCATATGTTTAGAATTTTGGTCCAAATTCGTTCATGAAAACTGATGAAACCGATCGAATATTATTCTCCACATTTCTTCTTCCGGCCGTCTGATCCCCACGGTTTTCTCTCCACGCACCATGATCTCATCGTCACTTGCACTTGATGTGGATGCATCGACGGCAAACTGAAATTGAGTTGGATACAGCGACGAATCTGCTCAAGTTGCGAGGAATTGTTCCCTCCTCCGAAGCGAACTAAAATTTCCCAAAGAAGCACGTACTCCTCTCTCTCTCTCTTTCTCTGACAACGACCGCTAAGGCTATGGGAGTTCGTTCTGACGACCTCTAAGGCGCCTAGATGCTGATATTCTACTCTACAAACCTGTTTGGTGGAGCTTTTCTAGATACGTATTTTTTGCTATGCATATGTACACTATGTAAAGTAACATACATATAAAAGTCAAAACCGTTTTACAGTTTGAAATGGAGAGAAAGCCGGTAGTAGTTTATCTTTTTACTTCTCTGGCTCCGAATTAAGCCGAGCCAGACAGGGCGGAACAACGGTAGATATATAATTAAATTATCTTGAATTCCTCGTGAGCAATCGAAACAGAAGCAACGGAGAGCAAGCTAAGCAGCAGGGCGAATGAAATCAAAAGGAAAACGAACGAAGCATTGATGGATTGAAACGAAACATTTGCAAGATCTCTCCTCCCACCACCACCACCACCACATATGTGTGGTCAGGCCAATTAATCAGAGGAGTATTCATGTCCATATGCTAGCTGCATCATCGAAGTACTAGCAGCAAGTAAGAGCACAAAAATAAACACAGTTACCTGATGACAAAATCGATAGAAGAAGTATTTGTTGTGCCTGGACTCCCCTGCAGCTGAGACGCGAGTAGGTAGTCGTTACGGGAGGAGATCGAGGAGGCCGGCGGGGGACGGGGCGTGGAGACCGAGGGCGTACGTGCGTGCGGCGGGGGAGCGGGGAGCCGGGAGCCCCGGGCCGGGAGCGAGGCGCAAGTGGAAAATTCCAAAGGGATTGCACTGATCTTGTCCTCGCACGCAGGCGCAGGCGCAGGCGTGCTAGCCTAGCTTGCACGCCGCCAACGCGACGGCGGCGGCATCGGCGTCGGCGCTGCGGCATGAGGTGGGATCAATGCGATCCCTTTGGAGTCCTCCACTAGCTTCCTGGATTTGAAGAAAGCATGCCGATCCTAGGCCGCGCGCAGCAGCTGTCAAAAATATATATATAATTATGCTGAGGAATTGAAGGAAGAACTGCATGCTCTGCAGCTGATCGATCTGTCATGGCAGCTAGTAGTGCATGATCTCAGCTCTAGCGGTTAATTAGCAGCAATCTCGCTTAGCTTGTGCTCCTAGCTAGCTTGCTAGCTAGGTGGCTAGCATAGTGATGGCATAGCTAGCTAGTAGGCAGAGGGGCCGGGTTTATAATGTCACGCCATCGCCCATCGCCATGGATGGATGGGACGGGGGGAGAGGTCCAGGTCGAAGGCGAAGAAATTTTAGAGGTAATAGGCGAGATGCCTGCCTGGTTCCGGCAAGAGATCGAGAAAGCTACGCACAGCAAGCCGCTAGCCGCACAGTGAGGGATGGCGAGCAGGCAGCTGCTAGGCAGAGACAGACAACAGGCGCGGGTCGGGTTGGGTTGGGGGTGTTGGGCCGGCGATGGCTGCCTGTTCGTGTTCGTTGCTTGCTTTGCCACTGCCTGCCTCCTCCTCAGGACTCTCACGCTTTCGTTGTGCACGTGGGCCCTCCCGCCCCGGGGGACACGCCGGCCCCACCACGGAGATGCTGCTCCCTCTTCCTCCGTGTCCACCACCACCGTAACTGTGGGGTGTGTGTGTGTGTGTGTGTTCCGTTTCATTCCATCGCATTCCACCGCTAGCTGGCCTGGCCGGGGCCGGTACGCTGGAAATGACGAGGCTGTCCTCCGTCCGATCGATCCATCTCCTTCCTCCATGACCCCATGCATCTGTCGTCGTACGCACGTACGCCCAGCCCGTATTATTCTATGTTAAATACGGCGGTCTTTCGTGATGTATCATTTAGGTCTATAAACTTTTAAATTCAAAATATAATGCTTTAAACTTGTTAAGGAGTGCCGCTTAGATCCATGAATTTTCAAAATCAAAATTTGACCCTTTAAATTTGTTAAATGATGCCACTTAGAGGTCCATATCCCTTTGATAGACGCTAATTAAGATATTTTTTTATAAAAGCACCCTACTATACACATATTCACGCCACAACACTGATCTTGTTCTTCATGCGCTTGATGTCGCTATGGGAGGAGGTGGCCGATGAGTATGAAGAGCTGGACGGTGTAGCAAGGAAGCACACGGCTGGGAACGTATGGTGGATGGCTGACCGTGAGAGGGTATTGATTGCGAGGGAACTACGCGGGTGGATGGTTGGTCATGGATGTCGCGTGCGAGGAGATGGAAGTAGAACATGTATATAGCAAGGTGCTTTTTATAAAAAAAAAGTATCGTAGTCAATATAAGCTGGTTGATAAGATAAACCAACTGATTTGTTTTGAGAGAAAAATATTGTTCGAACGGCTGATAAGTCTAACTGTTAAGACAAACGAACAGGGCAATACTCCATCCATCCTTAAAAAGAAAGTCATTTACGCTTTCCCGAGAAATAATTCCCAACAATTTTAATTTAATAAATAATAATTAGTATCATCGAAAAGATCTTTGGATCTAGGTTTTTATCAAATTTATTTGGAGATATAAATACGGCATGTATTTTCTACGTTTATATTAAATTTTAAACTTGTAACACCTAAAACACCTAAAAACGTTATTCATCACTTAACAAGTTTAAGGTCATATGTGGCACAACACTACAATTTTATTATATATTATGCATCGATCGTGCCTGTAATCTGGCGATGGAACGGACGCAGCTGATGATGCAGCAGATGCGTCGTACGATGTGCTCGGCATGCCCCGTGCATCGCGTCTTCGCGCACAGAGAAATGGCTGTGCTTGTTGCCTTCATTAGCTACACCTAGCTTATTAATTCGATTAGAAGGTGTTCTGCTGCTGGCACGTAGCAACTTTCAATTTATCGTACTAGTACTAAAGCATTAAATGTTCAAGCTCCCCCACTCAGTTTGCTGTAAATGCTGCTGCTGCTGCCGCCTCTGCTGATGCTACAGTTTATTTATCGCTGCGAAAACTGTGCTAGGAGCTCTTACACGAAGGACGGAGGGCTAATTCGATTAGAAGGTGTTCTGCTGCTGGCACGTAGTGTCGTACTACTACCTAGCATACCCCCCACCGCCCTGCTGCTAGAAGATGATATAAGTTTATAGGCTATCCGCACGATTAAAATTAGACCATTTTAACTTTGACTATTTTTTCTATATCCAAAAAATATTATCCAACATGTACTATAGCTCTAGATATATACTTGTCACTTTATCTAAATATATTCGAATCTAGTTTTTGCAGGATTTACCCCAACAGCTAGCACGCGTTTAATGACGATAGTTTGTGAGTTAAACTACTTTTTTGTTTGAATTCAGTGTTCTGAAATTGAGACCCAGTATGAACCTCCCGTGCGTACTGCATGTTTTCTGACAGAGGCATGGCTGGGCCGGGGCATCTATGTATGTGGTCACGCTCAAATCACGGACTGGTGGAGGGCATCGCGCGCATGTTTATTGGACGGCCGATATCAAAATATCCGTACGTACATGTATATAGTAGCACGCCGGTGGGATATACGTCCCACTGCAGAAGTCGAGCTGCTACATGCAGTAGCTAGTAGCCTTAGGACGGTGCAAATTAATAATTGAGCTACTAGCACGTACAGGCCCATCCCCTTCTTCTCTAGGATCTATATATAAGAACTATAGGCTCGATTAAAATTAGACCATTTTAACTTTGACTATTTTTTCATAAAAAATATTATCTAACATGTACTATGGCTCTAGATATATACTGTATACTCCGTATGTAAAACGAATCTAGTTACCCTTACCCCAACAGCACGCGTTTATTAATGACGATGTGTGTGGTACTAGCTAGCTAGCTGTTCTGCCGCCACACAGTATGTACGTACGTACTGCATTTTTGTTGACAGAGGGCAGGGCTGGGCCGGGGCATCTATGTATGTGGTCTCAGCCGGGCATACGGGACTGGTGGAATGCATGCGTGCGTACATGTGTATATAGCTAGTGGATATACGTTTTAAAAATAGTAAATAATGCCTTTCGAACTAGCAACTAACTACTACACGTAGTACGTACAGGCCCATAACTTCTTCTCTGGATCTCAGCCATGGGCCATGGATCGGATGCTGCATGGAGACCGACCATGAGCCATGGGGCATGGCCATGGCCATGCACACGCATGCATCCATCAGAGTAGCAGAGAGCCAGATCGACTGAAACAGCAGATATATAAGACGCGCCCGCCGCCATCCACTGCATGCGTTGCGTTGCGTTGGCCTAGCATCATCGTCTGTCGTCGTCTGTTTGTACGTACGTACAGTACATGTGCCCGCTCCGCTCTCTAGCTATACCTAGCTCGTACGTGTCGTCTCTTTGCTAGGTATGCATGGACGATGGATGATAATGGGACACCGCGCGCACACACGTACGCATGCATGCAGCAGCAGTCAGGACGGCTTATCTGATCGATGGATCATGCATCAGGTCCACCAGCAGCCGTCCGTCATGGCTTAATTATATTGGCACAAGAGAATCGAACGAAGGGCAGCCGGCCGGCCAGGCACGAGCGCGCTGCCCGGCCGGCCGGCGCGGCGGCGGTTGTTGCGCCATCGCCGTCGTCGCCGCGGTCCCGTCCGATCCGTCCGGTCCATCCGTCCAACTCTAGCTGCTGCATTGCAATTTGCAAGGCGCACGCGTGCATGTGCACCCTCAACCAATTATAATTAATTAATGCAATGCAATGCGCGCGCCATTCCATCTCCATCGTCAGTCAATCGGCCGATCCACCGCCCACACGTACGGCCGGCCGCCCTCCATCCTCCTGCGGATTAGCTAGCTAATCATCATGCAATGATTAATAGTATAATTAGTTACTCTCTTTCTGGCTCGCTCTGACAAAGCTAATTAAGTAGCTTGCATGCTCGCTTCTGATTTCGTCCTAGCTAATCATTGGTGATTAATAAGCAAAACCGCCATTATTTAGAAGGAGTATTTTTTAACCAGGTTAATTACTAACAACATCGTATTCTTCTCATTTTTTTTTTAAAAAAAGAAACTTATTACTATTTTTCTTCCAAATTATAAGATATTTTGAGTTTTTTATACTCATAACTTTTAGAAATATCAAAACGTCTTACAGTTGAAGATGAAGGGAGTACTAAACATAGCTAGATATGACTTGCGGCAACTGATCAAGGTAGAAGCTGGCCGATGGATCGAGGCTGATGCAAGGGGCCTGGAAGCTCTGGCTAGGACTTAGCCCGTCGCGATCCTTTATAAAAGTTGTTCTAGTCAAAAATGTAAAACTACTATTAGTGAACGACGCTATGCTTAATACAATAATGATAACAATGCTTTTGTGTATATGAGAGAGAGAAAATAAGTTGGTATTGGGGGGCGCCCTGGTCATTTCAACCCTGCATGCGTGGTTTTGTACGTGTAGAGGCGTGGTCCAACCAATCTCAAATAAAGCGGATCGGAGAGGGAGAGGAAGAAAGAAAGCAAAGCATGGCGTACGTGTGTATATATGTATGTATAGGCAGGCGGGTTACGTTACGTTGCTGTCCGATCCCTGTTTCCTGTCTGGTGGTCTCTCACGCTCCCATCCGACCGTGCTAGTACTGCTACTGGTGACACACAGACAGACAGGCAGACAGCCACGGATCGGACAAGCAAATAAGCATGCGCGCGCCTAGCTAGCTGGCCAGTCCATTTCATAGAGCAATGCAAGGCGCGTTTAGTTTTGTCTCTAATTTAGACCGTGATTATACAGAGAGAAATTGTGCCAAATGACTGAATGCACTATCAATTAATACGGGTTTTACATGGTCTATACAAGTGCAATCCGGTTTTTTTTTTACCTAGATAGGGTTAAGCTAATAACCGTACGTACTCCGGCCGATCCGTCGTAAAATCACTGCGCTGTACAGTGGACGGACGGCCTGTAGTAGTTCGTTGTAACCTCCTTTCCTTTCCGATGGGAGCAATATTCATTCACCTTTCACATCGGCGGCACGCGAATAGCACCACAGCACAGCAGAGAGCGAGGAAAAGGTGAAGAAATGTGAACCTGTGGTCCATCCATCCATCGTCACTGCTGGCGACCTGCTGCCATACCGAATTCACCCAGGCCAGGCCAGGCCAGGACGGAAGAGAGGATCGTCCTCGAAAATCCTCTCCGATCCCATCTGCTGGAGTTTCGTCCCATCCCACTTTACCTTATTCATTTATACATACTATAGGACTTTTTTCGTGTAAATACATAGCAAATTGATAGAAAAAAGTCAAAGCGACTTATAATTTAAAATAAAGGAAGTAAAAGACAGTCAAGTACAAAAAATGGTGGCTTCACCTTTCTAGTTTCTTTTTTGATCATGCAAAAATATTTACGCGTCTTTGGCTGGCCTTGAGGTGTGAATATACAGGCAAAGAAAAAAAAAAGAAAGATTCCACATAGTACGTGCGTGTGAATTGCGACGCACTGTGCACGACTTTGGCCCGGCTGGATCCACGCTACATACAGCCATAGGCAAGGCGACAGAAGATGCAATGCATCAAGTCCTCCCCGGCCGTGCGCGCGCGTGTGTGCATCACCGGGGCCCACGTGGCACCCCAAGGAGCCCCCACGACAACGGTCATGTGAAGTGTCTGAGCTGGCCCCACACGTCAGTAAAAGGCCCATGTTGGCCCGCAGCAACAGAAACGGGCCCACGTGCTGTGAACGATTCGTCCTCCTGCTCCCCTGCTGTGGCTCACGCGGGCCTCACCTCCAGGCCCGTCTGTTCTCGCTACTAGTCCAAGTCCTTCCCCGCCATCATGCTGTCCTCCTCTTTACCTCCTTTTATTTTATTTTACCATATCTAAGCATTTACACACTGTAGTATATCACTGTCATAAAGTAGAACTATTTTTAAAACACACACATAGAGTGAATAATAACTGTAGGCAGAATGCTCTCTCGATGGTAAAAACGTTTTAGCATCTATACAGTTTTTTTTAAAAAAAATGAATTCTGTGTTTTTCCAAACGTCAAATCAAAAAGTCTGATATGGGCTTTGCTGTGTTACATCCAAATGACTATGAGCCATTTGTTTAATTAGATCGTATGGTTAGAATCATCTATTACTTTTTAGAGGTAATACGTGAAATAAGAAAAGTTTTAGGTCTAAAAATATTTTTAAGAAACCAACCAACCTTCTAGGTGCTAAGTGCTCTTAGCTTAGCTTCTTTTAGAATTCTCCCAGAGAGGAAACGCTTCAGTAAGAACATGGCGAGGGGAAAGGGCGAGTGAGAAATTAAAAAGGGGAAGCAAAATACATGTCCATGGCGAGGGGAAAGGGCGAGTGAGAAATTAAAAAGGGGAAGCAACATACATGTCCATGTCCTGGGAAGGGAAGCTCAACACAGTGCAGCTTCTGATGAGATATGTATGGTAGATACACAGCAGCCTAATGATTCGTGTATTGTAGCATGATGATGCTCGAATCTATTCCCTTTTCCCTTTCTTATGTGTATCATGTAAATTGCAATGATTTGAGGAGATGAGTGTGCAGCCGTGCCCACTGCACATAGAAAAAGTCCATGCCGTTTAACCGCTTTCCAGTGTTCTCAAATAACCACTTCTTGGTCGTGTAAAGTGCGTGGAAACCCAAAACAACTATTACCCAGGAAACATCCTCCCTCCAGAAAATCAAACAGGTCTTTCTTTTTTGAAAGATCCAAACAGGTACTTCTTCTTAAAAAAAAAAGAAATCAAACAGGTCATAACACCTTGTAGAATTTAAGAGATTTGGATCTCATGCATGCTTAGCTTTTCTGTTCTATCTATGCGATCATTTGACATGATAGCAAATTTGACGTGAAAAACAACTCTTGGAGCGAGGTCTGAACGTGATGAACTGAAGCAATGAGTGTGGACAGCTCATATGATTTGGACAGGTCACTGACCTTAACAAAGACACAGAAACGATGAGGAGATCGAATCCAAAACTCTAGAACCGCATTTCAGAAGGGGGCAAAAAAAAAAATCCTTGCGCCTTTCCCATTCGCCAACTTTTGATCCCGAGACAGTACCTCCATTGCATCCTTTGAGTTCCCGCGTTGCTACGAAAAGACGAGGCAACACTTTCGATGGCCTTCCTTTTTCCTACGCTTTGAAGCGAGGAAGAGAGAAGACAAGCTTTACCCTGCTGGCTAGAAAAAAGTTGCCATAGAGCATAGCCCAGCAAAACAGTGGCATGATTCTACCTTTTGAAAGGACAAGCTCACTGTCTGTCACTGATCGATGGAATAATTGATGGAAGTGCTCCACTTTATCTCGCCAATGCCAGTTACATCACCGCCGAGCCGAGCCGAGAGAGGAGAGACCAGGGGAGGGGAAATGCAAAGTTCTTGGAAGTCACTACCCACACCACTTTGTGCAGAGCGCACTCGTTGCGAGATAGATCCTCAAACTCAAAGAGGCGCGGCAGAAACAGCAGTTAGTCAAAGCAGGTAGATATTGCTGCCTGCCTGCCGATGAAAAGCAACTTTCAACCGTTCCTCAAGTGATGGCAGAGCACAGGTGAAAAGCTACCTGATCAAGCCAGAGGAAAGTGCCAAGATAAGATATTTTATATATCAAAGCAAGGCAGTTATTGACAATTTCCATTCGGTTGCTTTCAGGATTCAGCAGAGCATGTATCCATTTTTACTTCAACAGTACAGGAAACCTTTCCCCCTTTTTTTTTTTTTCTAAGAAAACAGAGACAAGCTACTGAACCATGAGGAGTTGATTGAGGACAAATATACACAAAAATCTGGGAGCAGTAAAAGGGAGCAGAACACTTGTCTTCCTCTTACCGCTACCGAGAGAACAAAATTTCACCGTGGGGCAAAAAGGTGGAGTGGCTATCAGTATCAGCTGCGCCCTCCCAGTCAGTTACTGCAGAGACAGCTAGGCAAACGCTGAGACCGACTGAGAGGTGCCTGCAGGAACTTTGGCGATGCAAGGTCGTTGTTCCAGAGCGTCACGTTGCTTTCCCAGCTTCAAGAATGTACAAAGAGGCGGAGACAGGCATGCGTGGTGGGATTTGGACACTGACGACGATGGAATTGTCGGGCATTCGATGAAGAGCATTTCGACCCAGGAACAGCTTCCTGCGTTTCCCTGCTCCCGCGGCTTCTTCTTTTTCATTATTATTATTATTGTTATTTCTTTGTTTCCTCCCTAGTCTGTCCAGCTCTGGCTTGGGATGATGATGGAGACGCTGAACAGGTGACGCCAAACCAGCTACAGGGCTATAGTAGAAGCTGGTACGTAGCTGTTCATTCAGGCATCCAAGAAAGCAGCAGTCCGATTATATATGAAACAAACTGTCGCGAGTGAGTGAGTGAGTTTATGATGAGCACAAAAAAGTAAGATGTGCTGTGATTATATAGAATAGAATAAAAGCTGACCTCCACATGGTTTAGTGGCATGTATGGACGATCAGCAGCGGTCAGCATTCTATCATGTGCATCAGCATCACCACCAGCACTGAAGAAAACCTAAGCGGCAAGCAGGAGCAGCGGTGTCTGTCAGTGCATCCAATGTGGAGCATTCATCAGGAACATAAAAAAAAAAAATTATATAAGACGTACTAGTAGTATATTATATGAGATGAGCCCACAGAAGCAGCACTGAATGTCGGGGCCTTTTTATTCACCGCGGCCGACTTCACCGCGTGTGTGGTATGTAATAAAGTAATGTAAATTGGCGGCGAGCTGAATTCTGAATTTCTGATGCCGATCGAAGAGCAGTGAAGAGAAGACGAGGGACTAAAAAAAAGAGAAGGCGATTCCGGTCCAGATCATCCAGCTCCCCGGTTCCCCTGCACTTCATACTCATGAAAGCTGAAAAGGATGCTGCTCGCCACTGGAAAGACAGGGCGATGAGATTTACTCGGCGTCGTCTCCGATCCCATCCACCATCCACGGCGAGGAGAGCTAGGAAAGAGGCGAAAGCGAGCGGCAGCGGACTACTCCTGCCTAGCTGGGAGGTCGCTCGTCCGGATGACGACACGCTGATGCCCACGGCACGGGCACTGTGGTGGCGTAGTGATAGTGGAGCGCGAGGGCACGATGGACGCCTGCCCGTGCCCGGCAGCCGGCACCGGCACGCCAACCAGAAAGGCACAGCCTTGTCAGGCAGTAAGCACGAAACCGATCGGACCCCCCATCCTGAGAGCACTGAGACGCTCGATCGGAGACGTCCCGAGTGACCGACGTCCGGCAAGCTGGACAGTCTGGTAGCGGCAGCAGCAGCAGCAGCAGGTACCAAGGCGAAGAGGGAGGGAGTTAAACAAAAGGATCAGGACCACGAGCACGAGGGGTCAATTATGTATGTTTATGCATGCAAATGCATGGGACGGAATGGAATTCACCGGCCGGCCGGCGGCAGAGTGGCGCGGCGCGACGCGAGACATGGTGGCCGGTTGGGCGGCTGGCCCCTGCCACCGGCCGGCATTTCGTCGGACACTCGGCGTGCGTGCCTGCCGCGCCGTGCCGTGTGGCAGTGGTGGCTGTAGCACGCGCTACAGCGGGGCGCTTTGGCGCTGTCGAGTCCAGGCACAGCCCAACCGCGGCGCAGGGGCGCCCGGGCTTTCCTTAAATTTGCAACGACCACTGCTGGTGCTACTGTGCCATGGGCGAACGCCAATTGGCTACAGCCGGTCTGCAACTGTGCCATGGGAATTGACAACAGCCGCCTACACAGGAGGTGAGAGGAGACGCCCGGAGTGGTAATGTGGGCTGCGGGTTTCGTGGTTCCTGGTCCTTCTTGGGCTTCATTGCCCGGTTCATATAAGTGGGCCTCTGCGCGCGGCCTGATGACCACGAAAAATGTAGGACTGGCCTGTCCTCCTTCTGTCACTTGGGCTCGTGGGCTCAATGTGCTCATGAACCCACTGTCATTGAATTTGTACACATTTCATTTCACATTCAAACTCCATCATTTAAACAATCCATCCATTCATTCATTCTGCTAAAAAAAAAGTCCATTCATTCATGAAAAGAAAGGCTCGTCCCCTTCTTCTGAACTTTTGGCGAATGAAAAAGGTCAGTTGAAATTGAGAGAGATTTTTGTGTTTCAGGTTTGCTGCGGACGCAACAGCAAATGAGCCGGCCAGCAGCACAGAGCGAAAGGATGGAAGGGCGAGGTAGGATAGGAAGTCATCAAACAGGCTACAGAGGCGTCGGGCGCAGGGAATCCGGGACGTGCGGGAACAGCAACGTACTACTAACGGTGGAAAGTCCACGAACACGCGTCGCGTCCGCGTGCTAAGGTCAACGGATCGTCGTCGTTGGTGTTGGTGGTGGGAAAATCTGAGTGGCCCACGCCACCCACGAGAAGGGAGGAGTGGATAGAGATAGACGCCGCGTCATTATTACCTTACCTTGCTTTGCCTACGGAGTAATTAAATTCAATTCAGGTTCGCGGTTGGCTAAACGAACGAGAGGGGAGAGGCGACTGACGGGTGGGCCCCACGTTTCTTTCCCTCCTCTATGGTCCCCAAGTCAGCAGGTGCTAATAATCTGCTACTGACTGGTATAGTAAATGCCTACGGTACAAGTTAGATTCAGACTCCTATCAGCTACTCGTACGTAATCATCATCAGCTCTTTTGTGGTGTTGATTTGACGACGGCATGCAACGGGCAGCCTAGTTCCGCTGGATTCCAGCTCCTCCTGGGTGGATAGATGGATTCATTCATCTCCTCTGTCCTACCGTGCGTGCATGTGTTCGCATAATACAATATACAAGCTGCTGGTGCTTCCTAAACCCCAATCACAATATAATCCCAAGCTAGGCAGTAGTAGCAGTTACTAGAGTAGTATACTACTACTAGTAGTTACTCCCTCCGTCCTAAAAAAAAAGGTTGATGTTTTAGGTGTTCGTAAATTAAAGTTTAACTTCGATTTATAAAATATAAATATTTATATCTCTAAATAAATTTGTTAAAAAACTAGATCTAAAGATCTTTTTTTAACAAATATTATTTAAGATATAAATCGATAATATTTATTATTTTTAAAAATTAGAGTCAAATTTTTTCTCGAACAAAAAAAAAAAAACGACGTTTTTTTAGGACGGATGGAGTAAGTAGTAGAAGAAGAAGAAATAAAGCGGGCAGGTACAATGGCAGGATTAGCTGTAGCATGTAGGAGCTGAGCTAGCTAGGCTTGCACGCACAGCACAGCTGACGTACGGTAGGAGAATTGTTTAGCATGATATGATAGAGGAGCTGGGGTCACGATTGATTGATTTAGGCCTTGTTTAGTTGGTGAAAGTTGCAACTTTCATGCAACTTTCAAAGAACTTTTCCCATCACATCAATTTCTACCCGCATATATGGAGCGATAAATGTTAGTAAAAAAATAACTAATTATATGGTTTAGTTATAAATCACGTGGCGAATCTTTTGAGCCTAGTTGGGTCACGATTGGACAATATTTGCCAAATACAAATAAAAAAATACTACGGTGCGTGAAAGAAACTTTCTCACGAACTGAACAAGGATTGATTGAAGAAATCGTCCCGTCCGCGTCCGCCTTTGGTTTCTGTAACAGAACCGACCAATTTATAAAAGCATAAGTGAAAAATCACTCGCTAAGCAAGCAATGGTCACACTTAAGCCTTTATAAAACCGGTAGTCAGGAAATCTCGAAGGATTTCAAACCAAACGTCATCAACCAAGAGATCATACAAGTTTAGCGTCACCATTCGCATGTTACAACATTTCGCAAATAGTTAAACAACATCGAGTGCGGAAATAAAGTTATTACAAACCGAGTTCTTTAAATCCAAATAGCGGAAACAAGATAGTTTTAAAAGCTCAACCCAACTCACACATTTGAGATTAATCGATTGCCCGTCCGAGTCTATCCATCAAAAGCGGTTGGGGAGAATATTAAGAGTAACCTTGCCCAAGGTCTTCTAATCAGGGGAAAGACAGGTCTCGCGTGCACCAGTGGTAGGTATGCCCGTCTGCACAAACAACAAGCGGGGAAAAAACCCCGAGTACGAGAAGGTACTCGGCTAGACTTACCCGACCGACTCAAAAGTAAAAAGACTCCAAGGAGGAATGATAGGCTTTATCGGGAGGTAGCTCGACTCATTTCGCATAAAAGCGGTAGTAGTATTTAAAGTGATAGCTCGGCTTAATCATCCCTATTTATGCTAGGTGGCGACTATACTATTCATCAATGTAGCATATTAATCATGATTAAGCAAGGGGTAGTATCCATAATCATATACATCGGCTTAACCCATCATCATCATTAACCACATTCCATAATCATTACTACGATGGTGCGGCTCAAGTCAAGTGTTCCTTTGTCGAGGAGCGATGGCGATTCGAATCGATTACACGAGCTCGGGGGTATTCCTCATGCAAACCACACTCACCCCGCTAAAGTGAGCTACTGGTCACCATGGCACGTATCGGGGGAAGACAAGCACGCGGACTCGCATGGAACCACCGTACCGGGGACCGCCCGAGCTGCCTTAGCCCGACCATTTGGACCTCGGACTTACTCTTGGCGCCCCGTGGTCCCCATCCATCTCCAATACGGTGCGAGCGGCCGAGAACCCGCCCGGATAGTGTTGGGCTTCGCGGTCGGAACGACTTATCCGCCAGCTAAACATGAGGCATGCGTTCAACATGACTTGCGGTACAACAACTTGATGCGGTCCTTAATCGACACAGCAGACGGAATCACTATGGTCCAACAACCCCACAAGACTCCGTCCGGTCTCCAATTATCAACCATAGCCATTATCCAGATGATATCAACGTAAGCTTTTCCATCAATCATAGGTAACCACCTATCTCGCGGATGACAGGAAATCACCCGACTTCTACCGTCTAAGCAAGCTAAGCATAAAACTCGCCCTAGACTAGCAGGGGGTGTATCAAGGTAGGATAATCAATGGTAAAGCAAGGATATAATGCAGCAACGGTGTCACACAACTCCTATACTTAATGCAACAATCATAAAGCATAATTAGACTGTTAGAAAGCATAGGTAAGTAAATGCTCCGGTGCTTGCCTTGCACAAAAGTCGGGCAGCGGTGGTGCGGGCACTCAGGAAGCTCCTCCTCTTCTCCTTCCTCTTGCAGCACTTCTTCTTTGCGGTTCCTCGGGACGATTCTCCTCGATTTCCGAATAAAGGGAGGTCCTCTTGCGAACCTGTATGATGCGATGCACGTGCATAAGTATCATGAATGCACAACGTATGATGATCATGGGTGAAGATGATTAATAAATTATTTGTGAGTAGGTGCATATCTCCTCTCTACTACAACTTAACTCATTTACTGAGTATGTGCATACCTCTTCTCTAAACACTTAGAGAAGTGCATAAAGAAGAGTGGCGTCTTGGACACACACACTCGCTACACGCACAACATGAATACAAGGAGTACTACCACTACTCATGGGCAAGTATCACACTTCAGACATGGTGCTCCAATGCATGACCAGCAAGCATAACATAATTGAAAAGCACAAGAATTGATACAAAAGCCATTAAATCATTTAGTTCAATTACTTATCATTTCATGTGAATAAATAGGCTTGAACTGTGACCTCTGTCTAGACAGTTCAGAAAATTCTATAAAAATTACAGGAGCTACACTATGCTATAACAGAGCCATGATAAATTTTTCATCACATTTTACCAAGTACAACAGCCTACACAAAAAGATGAAGCTACTGGCCAGAAAAGCACATTTAACAACTTTGCACTATGAAAAGTGTTAAACAACAGATTTCATATTTTTATCTAGAACTACTTAGCATAAGAACAGTCACCAAAAATTACCAGGGCCTAAATCCTTATAATTTATTTATTAAAAATCATACAAGAATCAGCCTAGAAATGAAATTAAATCATATTCCAATATTTTTACACAGTAACTGCATGCCATATATTTTTCTCAGAAACTATATCACAAAACAAGTCTAGCAAAACAAGAATCACATTTTTTCAGAGCAATATACAATTTACTATGCATTTAACCAGTTTTCAGCCATTTCAAGAATTAAATAAATCTATACAGGAATTATTCACCAAAAATGCATCTCATAATTTTCAATGACAGATCTACTTATTAGGAACCTAACAAAACAAATCCCATCAAATTTGGATTTCATTTGCCCGAGATACAAATTGAAATGCATTTAAATCAAAAAACGGAAAACAAATAAAAGAAAGGGCTGAGCCGGCTGCGTGGACTCGGTCCAGTGGACCATGAGCCACTGCCCGAGGCGGGACCTGCGGTCCACGGTCCTACCTGGCCAGTCGGCCGAGGCAGGGGGCGTGGTCCGACGGCGATAGAGTCGGCCGGGCGATTTAGGTCTCCGGGCGAAACCGATGGCATCGACGCTCGAGGCGACAAGGCGCCACGGTGGCGCGTTTGGTGCGGGCAGTGGTGGTGCCAACTACAGCGGCAAGGCGACGGTGACGGCTTCCGGAACGCCGGGCGCGGTGGTCGCTCTCCGGCGCGTGGAACCCGGTGAGGCGCGCACCACGCGCCGGGTGCAAAGAAAAGCGGCTCTAGTGGTTAGGGTGGCGGATTGGGGGGCCGGAGTACTGGGTCGCGCATATATGGCACGCAGCTGGAAACTCCGGTGAGCCCCAGTGCGGCCCGGTGAGACGCCGCATTACTCGGATTGAGCGCCGCAGGTGTTCGATTCGGGTTCTGCATCATGTGCGCCAGAGCAGGGTAGCGAAGGAAGGAACGCTACGTCGTGAGCTCCGCGAGTCTCGGGCCATGGCGTCCGCTACGCGAAAAACCAAATGCAGGCTCACCTAGGCTTGGCGTGCTCACTGGCTCGGAGAGAGGTGGAGGAGGGGAGGCGGCTCTGTTGGCTAGGGTTTGGGGGCGCGCGTGGTTCCGGGCGAGGAAGAACGCGGCGGCACTCGGAATGGCGACGGCGAGCGCGCAGGCGAGCGAGGCGTAGCGAGCAGGGCAGGGCGGAAATGGAAGCGGGATATTTCCGCTTTCGGGCGTGGTCGGGTGATGCGGCGGGGTAAGAACCCCGCTGCCAGGCTCGCCGGCCACTTGGCACGGCGGCGCGACGGCGCCACGCGTGCCCACGCGGGCTTCGGCTGCCACGCACGGCGGGGCGCGCTGGAAGGGCGCGGGCACGGGCGCTGGCCGAGCCGGGCCGGAATCGGCACGCTTTCGTTCGCCGGGCGCTTTTCTTTTTTTTTTTTTTTTTTTTTTGAAATTGAATCTGAACCAAAATGCACCCTTTTGACAAATTTAAAAGCTTTTTCATGAAAAGTGCCCAAAATAAAAGTTGTAGAGAATTTCAAACTGAACAACTTTCATTTTAAGGCTCATCTCAAAATTCCCAATAAGTTTTGAAATGCAAATTCATTTTGAATTTTTGGGCATAAAAAGGGAATTTTTCAATTTATTTTCTTTTGCTCCAAAATGCACCAAATCTTTTTGCAATAAATTTTATTAAAACCTTTCAAATTGCTGGGCAAGTGAATCTAAACTTGATCAAGTTGTTTGCAAGGCAAATTAATTAACTAACACTTCAATCAAGCATGAGATTAGGAATTAAAGGCAAGCACATGAAATGACAAAATGCAACTTAGGGTTTATGCTTAATGATGCTCATGCCATGCTTAGTGATGATTAAGTTAATTAATTAGGTGCCTAATGCATGCTTAACACCGAGGTGTTACAGCCCTACCCCCTTAAAGAAATCTCGTCCGAGATTTGGGTTTACTAACTGGTTTTTTATGGAATTCGGGATAAACTTCTTTCGGGTAATCCTCGGTTTCCCATGATGCATCTCTATCATCATGGTAGCTCCTACGACCTTGTATGTGCGCACAAGTCGATTAGGGTAACTCTCTCTTTGCTATCAACAATTCGGCCGGGCTCTTCTTTGTATACTAGATCGGTGTTAACTTCAAATCTTGCTCTTCGATTCTTTCTTCGAGGCACACGCAAACACTTCTTCGAGTTGAGAGGCGTGAAAGACCAGGAAAGACAGAACTCATAGACTCTGGTAACTCTAACTTGTATGCAACTTCACCTCTTCTTTCAAGAATCTTGTGCGGACCTACATATCTTGGTGCAAGCTTTCTTTTGGCTCCAAACCTCTGTGTCCCCTTTTTTTGGTGAAACTCTAAGATAGACATAGTCACCAACTTCGAATGTCGGAGGTCTTCTTCTATTGTCAAGATAACTCTTGGCCGGGACCTTGCGGCTTTCATGTGCTCTTGGATAATCCGAACTTTCTCTTCAACCGGGGAACAAAGTCAATACCATAGTATCTTCTTTCTCCCGCTTCGACCCAGTTCAACGGAGTTCTACACTTTACGCCATATAAAGCTTCAAACGGTGCCATCTTGATACTTTCTTGATAACTGTTGTTGTAGGAGAACTCAGCCAAAGGTAACCATGACTCCCATGATCCCTTAGCAGATAGCACACAAGCTCTCAACATGTCTTCAAGAACTTGATTAAGCCTTTCAGTCTGACCCGAAGTTTGAGGATGATAAGCGGTCTTTGTGTAGCAACTTCATTACCCATTCCTTCATGCAAAGCGTTCCCAAAAGTGAGCAGTGAACTGTGATCCTCGATCGATACAATGGTCTTAGGAACTCCATGCAAACGAACAATCTCGGAGAGGTAGAGATCAGCATAATGAGGTGGTGCGTAAGTGGTCTTTGACGAGGTAAGAAGTGAGCTGACTTGGTTAACCGATCGATGATCACCGGATCGAATCATTCCCTTTTTGTGTGGTTGGCAAACCCGTGATGAAATCCATACTAATATCATCCCACTTCCAAGCGAGGAACCGGCAACGGATTGATAAAACTGCCGGCTTCATGTGGATAGCTTTGACACGGATGACAAGTATCGCATCGAGGCCACATATCTTTGCTATCTCTTTCTTCATCTTGGTCCACCAATATCGAGGTGTCTCGATCATGATACATCTTGTTGCTTCAGGGTGAATGGATAGCTTGGAAAGATGAGCTTCATCCATCATCCTATTCTTGAGTTCTCGATCGCCGGTGCGACAAGGCGATTGTCGAACCAAAGCACACCATCGTCATCCAAGCGAAAGTGCGGGAATTGGTGCCTTCTTCATTCTCTCTTTGAGGTGATAAATACCAGGATCGGTCTTTTGACCTTCAATGATCTGTTGGTCGAGGGAACATCGGACTTGGATATCATGCAAAAGCGCAGGATGCATCGGTCGAACTTCTCTTCTATTAGTGGTCGCACAACATGATGATGTGACTTACGATTTCGAGCATCGGCAACTACATTGGCTTT